>JAJQKJ010000565.1:0-185385 GCA_029574335.1 Rana kukunoris
TAAAATAATATTAGTGAACAATAATTATCAAATAATGTCCAAACTATAGTAAACTAAACTTGTAACGCTGCTAATGTGTATGTATGATGAATGTAATAAACGATTTTCACTTTGCTATCACTGTCCACCAACGGCTAAAGTGATATTACACATGAAACTTGGCACACATGTTACATTATAAGTGTCAGCAACAAACATAGGATAGGTGGTTTAATAACCATTATTACGCCACAACCCCCATTTGCCATGGTCGGGGTTTTTCTTTAAAGTCCCATTCAACTTCTATGGGAAAAGGGTTTTTCCTTAAAGTCCCATTCAACTCTATGGGAATATATATATTTCCTCCCCCAAACGAACGAAAAGGTTAAGATAGGAAGACCGGGCAACGCCGGGTATTCAGCTAGTAAGATAATTAACAATGAAAAAACGGTGAAATAATATTGAATAAAAAACCCAAAGATGGATGGGACACAAACAGTCCAATCAAAAGGGAGGAACGAAAATGCACACACGATAAAAATATATAAATAAATGTCAGTGAATCAATCAATTTCAGGTGCTTGAGTAGAGATTCAAAGTGCAAAGTGCTCCAAAACAGTCCAATAATAAAGTGCCAAATGCAGATAATCCCAAAGTGCATAAGTGCTTGAAAATTAATATCTGCACTCCACCGCACGGCTCTCCTCCTTCTTGACATGTTGCGTGGTGACCACACCACTTAGTCATAGGATTTGCTATCCTATGACTAAGTGGTGTGGTCACCACGCAACGCGTCAGTAAGGAAAAGAGCCGTCGGTGACGTCACCCCTGCTCGCGCTGAGAGCAGAGGTACTACTATGTTTTAGAGACCTTATGGTTCTTATCGTTTGTCTTCATTATCCTCATGTGAGTGTATTATTTTACTATTAAAAATATTTGTTACTGTCTTACACTATGAGGCTTCCATTACTTATTTTTGAGAGCCACTTATCCTGGGAGCTGTACTGTCTGGACATATGTGACTGCATTGGAGAACCAGGCTGATCGTGAGACGCTGGGCTGCAGTGGCTGCCGTTTCACCTGACAAGTGAGCAGCATTATAAGGCTACATTTAGCCTTTCCTAAGGTGAGGGGCTTGTGGTAATTTAACACTGGTGTGTTATTCTGCACAGCTACACGGAGGGATCGTGCGGTGGAGTGCAGATATTAATTTTCAAGCACTTATGCACTTTGGGATTATCTGCATTTGGCACTTTATTATTGGACTGTTTTTGGAGCACTTTGCACTTTGAATCTCTACTCAAGCACCTGAAATTGTTTGATTCACTGACATTTATTTATATATTTTTTATCGTGTGTGCACGGAGTGTGCACTGAGACTTTCATTTATTTTTTACATTTTCGTTCCTCCTTGTGATTGGACTGTTTGTCCCATCCATCTTTGGGTTATTTATTCAATATTATTCCACCGTTTTTTCAAATTTTTATTATCTTTTTGGACATTGATAATATTGTTCACATTTTTACTTTGGCTTCATCAATATCATGTATTCCATCCCCCTCATCATTGAGGGGGATATGTTGATGTTTGGTGGGACAGTGATTAATTAGAAGTGAGACATATCACGTTTATTTGTATTATTCATCATACTTCACTGTGTGTGACATTTATTAGCAAGCGCCATTACACCCCCCCTCTTTTTCACTTGATCAATGACACGATGCAATGCACGCTCCAGAAAGAAGGCGTAAGGTACGATGTCACTGATGGTGCCCTGGTTGCGACTGACTAGTTTGGTGATCTCATCAAATGGCCACAGAAGTCTGCATGAGTCGGGCATGACCAGCCACTGGTGCGGTGCAAAAAAAACAAGCTCCCTAGAACCTGTCCTGCCGCAGAGTTCGTACAGGTAGTCGTTAACTGCACGTTTCTGCTGGAGCAGCCTATCAAGCATATACAATGTTGAGTTCCATCGCGTTAGGCAATCACAAATAAGACATCTGACGGGCAGGTTGTGTCCCTGCTGAATGTCAGCAAGGCGAGCCATGGCCATGTAAGATCTTCTAAAATGGGCTGAGATTTTCCTGGCCTGCTGCAAGACGTCCTAGAGCCCAGAGTATTTGGCAATGAAACGCTGCACGACCAAGTTCAGGACGTGTGTGTGTAATTTTGCCCTGTTTCCGGCCACTCAGCAGATTAGCACCATTGTCGCACACCACTTTACCAACTGTCAAATTGAGCGGTGTTAGCCACTGATCTTCCTGTGAACGCAAAGCTGATAGGAGTGCAGGACCAGTGTGGCTCTTGTCTTCCAGGCACAACAGATGCAGCACAGCATGACAACGTCTCACCTGGCATGTCGAATAGGTTCTGGGGATTTTGGGCAGCGTAGCGGAAGAGACGATAGCATCGGAAAATAAAGAATCAGCAAGGGGGAGAGGGAGGGTGGAGTAGGAGGAGGAGGAGAAGAAGAGGCAGGCCTACGTGTAATCCATGGCAGTAAAACCAAATCTACATGGGTGCCATGGGTTACATGCTTGACGGCCACCATAAGGTTCACCCAGTGGGCAGTGAAAGTTATATGTCTTCCCTGCCCGTGTTTGCTAGACCACATGTCTGTGGTCAGATGTATCTTGGCACCGACACTGTGTGCCAGAGATACATTCACTTGCCGCTGAACATGGCCATATAGCTCTGGGATGCCCTTCCTTCCATTGTGGTGTTCCGATGGCCACAAATTTTCAAAAGGCCTCCAACTCCACCAGTTTATATGGCAGTAGTTGGTGTGCTATCATTTTCGACAAGCAAGTGGTCAACCGCAAGAGGGTAATCCGGCATTATAGTTTTTTTACGATCGAACATTTGGGCCACGGAAGCCTGCCTTTTGCAGAAAAACATGAGGAAGGCATGATGGAAGGTGCAGTTGAGGACAATTGTGAGCATAGAGGGGAAGGAGAAGAGGCTGGACGGTGAGAGCCTGGAGTGTGGCTTTGTGGGTTCTGATGGCGTTGCTCCCACTGGGCTTGGTGATGGGAGGCCAGGTGCCTTCTTAAGGCAGTCGTCCCTAGGTAAGTGTTGGACTTACTTTTGCGTTGACTGCAAAGGCTGCGGATGGCAACACTATTGTCTGTAGCCGACACGTTAAAAAAAGCCCACACAGCGGAGCCATGGGCCGGCATCCTTGGAGCGCCAGATGTGACCGCACATGGTTGATGGCTCGCTCCTTATACATTAGGATCTGGTTTGTCCTCCTGTGCAATGTAAGTTCACGCTGCTTCTCCTTCCTATCTGCTGGTCCATCTCTCCCTCTGAACTCCCCTCCTCTTCCTCTCTTGTGGGCACCCACGTGACGTCTGTAGACATGTCATCATCGACGTCACCTTCCCCATCACTAACAGTAGAGATCTCAGAGTAGGCAGCAACAGCGGGCACCGACCTCCTTGGGCTGATCTGAGTACTATCGTCAGACTTCTGAGTGCCGGCTGTTGCTACCTCCTCTTCCTGATCCAATGCCAAGAATGGCTGCGCATTTGAAATGTCTTCTGATGGATCGGGAAATAATTCCTGTGACTCAAGCGGAGGGTATATGGTGGTGGTGGTTGTGGTGGTGTTGGTGGCGATCCACTAAACCAAGTCTGGTGCGTCCTTTGACGTAATCGAACGAACATTGTGCCACTTCCCACTTTGGCTCCGGCCTGGTGCTCCTGCCCTACCCCTACCACCCCTGCGGAAGGGCCTGCCTTTTCCTCTGCCTGACATGTTTTAAAGCGCAGTATATGTGGAAGAAGGTATATAACAAAATCTGTCATTTTGGGGGGCCACTGGTTTATCGCATCAGTTATGAAACTTTTTTTTCAGGATATTTTTTAATGTGTGTAGCAGAGGTAACCCAGAGAAAGAGGCAAAAATTCATCAGTAACCAAATACACCGCCAGTCACAATGCTGCACAATACAAATCCACTATAATATGCTTTCTATATTTGAAAGTATATTATAAGTGTATATTACACATATATACTGCAGAGCAAGTAGCACACCTATACCAGTGCTTAAAAGGACTTTTATGGACCTGTTAGGTAGCGATTTGTGTCGCTAAAGTCTGTCCCTGCTGAAAACGCCAACCTCTCCCTACACTGACAAAATGTATATGAATGTATTACACACTATCATGTACTACAGAGCAAGTAGCACACCTATACCAGTGCTTGAAAGGACTTTTGTGGACCTGTTAGGTAGCGATTTGTGTCGCTAAAGTCTGTCACTGCTGGAAACGCCAACCTGTCCCTACACTGACAAAAAGTATATAAATGTATTTGACACCTATATACTGCACAGCAAGTAGCACACCTATTACAGTCCTTAAAAGGACTGTTGTGGACCTTTTAGATAGCTATTTGATAGAATACAGCCTGTCTCTGCTCCAAACAGCACCCTCTCCCTACATTGACAAAAAGTATATGAATGTATTAGACACTGTAAGCTGGGGATAGGTAGCGGGTACAAAAGCTCCCTGGGATGAGCCAGCACAGATACCAAAGTCCATAGGATCAGTGAACAACAGTGGGATGTTTATTGGTGCTATACAAAGTCTATTTACAGGTGCTGTACAGTGTGCAGAAAACAAAACAAAAATAGTCAAACAACACCCTAGCCGTGTCTCGGCTCTAACAACACGATATGCAGGTCCTAACTACTAAGCTAAACAAGCCTACCGCTTGTTAGCTCAAACACAAACTTCTCACCAGTTTTTTCAGCAGCCTCCTTGCTCTCACAGATTCACAGTGTTTCCCAGGACAGAGCAATGGCCGTTAGCTCAGGTGAGCTTAAATTGGCCTGGGGGAGAGGGTCAACACCTGACCTGGATCAGGGAGATCCCTGAACGTGTAAGAGAGGAGCCTGGGAGAGGTATAAACCCCAAACTGGACCTTCCCAGGCTCTCTCTGGGACGCTCTGCTACACACCCTCCCCCCTTGTTTCAACCCCAGGGTTGGAACACCTGTAGCCTAACAGGAGTGAACACGGGACAGGGCATCTACATTTCCCATCTCAACACCTGGCCTGTATTTTACTGTAAAGGAATAATCCTGTAGTGCCAAAAACTACCGGTTCATCCGCCTATTAGTCTCCTTCTTTTGGGCCATCCATTTCAAGGGAGCATGGTCAGTTATTAGCTCAAACTGGCGCCCTAACAGGTAGTACCTGAGCGCATCCACGGCCCACTTTATGGCTAAGCATTCCTTTTCAATGACTGCATACTTTTTCTCATGATCATTGAGCTTTCTGATTAGGTAGACCACAGGGTGTTCTTCCCCGTTGTGTACCTGTGACAATACTACGCCCGATAACCTACATCAGAGGCATCTGTCTGTACCAAAAAGTCTTTGGCGAAATCGGGGAGTATAGCACTGGCTGTGCACAAAGAGCTTTTTTCAGGGCTTGGAACGATTCTTCCTGCTAACTGGGGACCATTTCACCATTACAGAGTCTTTCCCTTTCGTAAGGTCTGTCAGTGGGGCAGCTAAAGTTGCAAAATTTGGGATAAATCTCTATAATACCCCACAATGCCAAGAAAGGCCCTGACCTGCTTCTTGTTTGCCGGACGTGGCCACTCCTGGATGGCTTCTATTTTATTTACCTGGGGCTTTATGACATCACGGCCAATAGTGTAGCCCAAATACTTGGCTTCCTCTAGACCAATGGCACATTTTTTGGGATTTGCCGTAAACCCTTCTTTGAAGAGGGAATCGAGGACCGCTTGTACATGGGGCAAGTGAGGGCCCCAGTCAGTGCTATGCACCACTATGTCATCCAGATAGGCTGCAGCATACTGTCAGTGAGGTCTTAGGGTCCTGTCCATGGCCCTCTGAAATGTCGCAGGGGCATTTTGCAACCCAAAAGGCATCTTTTTATATTGAAAGGAACCCTCCGGGGTCACAAATGCAGTCTTCTCTTTGGCACTAGCAGTCAGGGGTATCTGCCAATAACCTTTTGTCAAGTCCAAAGTAGTCAGATAGCGAGCCTTGCCAAGTCGGTCTATAAGTTCATCTACCCTGGGCATTGGGTACTTGTCAAACTTTGTCACTGCATTAAGCTTCCTGAAGTCATTACCGAACCTGCAGTGCCATCCGGTTTTGGGACTAACACGAAGGGGCTGGACCAATCACTATTGGATTCCTCAATGACATCTAGCTCCAACATTCTTTTAACTTCAGCACTGATGTCCTTTCTCCTCGCTATAGGAATTCGGTACGGTCCCTTAACCCAATCACCAAGGGTCTTTACAACCATAAAGTCCAGTACAAATGGCGCTACCCAGCAACGCTCCTCGTCTCACGAAATGGCTCGACCCACGTAATCCAAGATCTGCAGAAGGGATTGCGCTTGCTACACACATGGGGAATTATACCGGATTCGCATCAGGATTCGGTGGAACCAAGAGCCCAAATGGGGCGAAGACAGACTCGACGGGACCCCCGCCACCCAAGAAGACGAACCGGAGCAGATGACTTGAAGGCCTCCTTCAATATATCTACATGACAGATACTCTCCCTGGCATCCAGCTACTTATTTTGATTACCTGTTCTTTTTTTTATTCCTGTTCTCTCCCCTTTTTTAGTGTTTTGGTTTGAATCAGCAGCATTGTGACACTTGTTACCCCGTATAGGCGGTTTAACGGGCTACTTAGTCCCGATACTACTCGCTCTCTGACACCCTAGGTGGCACACCCACCACACCCGACACCTGGTGTGCTGTCAGTTTCTCTTAATTGTTTATTGTACCATCGTCTTATCTAACCCTTCAGAGTTATCAGAAAAGGTGCAGGGCTCTGCACGACGGACAACACCGCCACCAGTGTATGTACACTAAAGTACTCCAGTTTTTCTTGCTTTTATATGTTGCAACTACCAGTGCTCTTTTTTTACAGCTACAATATATTAGGACAGTGGGCCGCTCGCACACTCTCCGCCCTTGCTGGAGACACCTCAATCTTTATTTTGTTTTTGGTTTCTTGTTACCACTACGGTGCCCAGCCCACTCTCCACATCTAACTGTAAGTGAAATTTTACTATACATCTTCCTTAGTAACTACCGACAATGGCGATTAAGCTTCTATCCATTAACGCTAATGTTTTGAACCACCTGCTAAGAGACATTCCTTATGGAAGACTGCGCTAGACCTACAATGCGATGTACTCTGTGTTCAGGAAACGCATTTTGCCTCCACTAATGCACCTGTATGTACCAATAGAAAATTCCCTCACACTTTCTCTGCTAATTTCACCTCCAAAAAGAGGGGGTGTTTCTGGCAGTGAAAGACACTGTGCGGTTCCTTCTGAAAAATGTGGTTACCGACCCAGATGGTCGTTATATTATTCTGGTCTGTACATTGAATGGTAATGAATACACGTTGATTAATGTATACGCTCCTAACACCGGACAGATCAGATTCCTCCGCAAGGTGACAAAATTGGCACAAACTATCAAACAGGGGCAACTCATAATGTGTGGGGATTTTACACTTAGTCCCGGACGTTCTTATGGACTCCACTACCCCCTCTAAAACGGAGAGAATCCCCCTTGAAACACTTTGCGACGTCCCACGATCTGTTCGATGTTTGGAGATGCCAACACGGCTCCGAGCGAGACTACACATACTTCTCGCCCTTGGCATAGAACCTACTCGCGCATTGATCTTTTTCTTACAGACAAATGGCTTTTACAAACTATCAGCGCTTCAGAAATCCACACCACGACTTGGTCGGATCATGCCCCCATCACGATCACCGTTTCAAATTTTAATAACACAAGACCGACCTTTATATGGCGGGCTAACAACTACATCTTGCAACATCCCACATTCTCCCCTGAGATTGCGGATACGCTTAAAGACTTCTTTGACAATAACACGGGATCTGTATCCGACCCAGCCGTGCTGTGGAACGCGCACAAGGCTTACATTCGAGGCGTTTTACTTAAGTTGAGCTCCATACACAAAAGAACAAATCTTTAAGGATAGATGCTCTTGTATCTCAATTAGACACCTAGAAAGGCTTAACAAACTCAACCCTGACCCAACTAGATCCGCCCAAATCCTCTCTCTGAGGCAAGAACTCAGACTCCTCCTCCTACAATCCTTCGAGCGTACGCAGAGGAGACTGAAAGCCTCTTCCTATTCCACGTCCAATAAGGCAGGCAAGGTTCTGGCCCAACGCATCAAAGGAAGGAGAGTCAAACAAAAGATTGATCACCTCATCCATCCACACACGAAAGACAGGCTTACAAATCCCCAACAATTGCAGACGCGTTCAGCACGTACTACAGCGACTTGTACAACTTACACAACGATCAGGACACGCACAAACCAACCCCGACGACCTGAATCGAAGAATTCCTCAACCATGTAACTCCCCCCCCTGACTGAGACCCAACTATCCAATTTAAAACGAACCTTTCACCACCCCAGAAGTACTGGCAGCAATTAAATCTCTACCCTTAGGCAAATCCCCTGGACCGACCGGACGGCCTCACAGGGGAATACTATAAGGAATTTTTCCCAACACTTAGCTCCCACCCTGACCACAATGTTCAACGCAGCAGCCGCTTCCTCCAGATTTCCAAAAGAATCCCTACAGGCACTTATTATAACCCTACCTAAACCAGGCAAGGACCCGACTGCCCCTCAGAACTTTCGCCCAATCTCACTCTTAAATCTAGATCTGAAAATATATGCTAAAATGGTTGCATCTCGACTTCTTGACATCATGCCCTCACTGATCCACAAGGATCAATCCGGCTTCACAATCGGTAGGCAAGCGTCTGACGCCACAAGGAGGGTAATCGATATTCTCCATTATGCTGAAACAAGTGGAACGCCTTCTCTGCTCCTGGCTCTGGATGCAGAGAAGGCGTTCGACAGAGTACACTGGGGCTACCTGCGTCAGGCCCTTCAAAAATTCGGATTTAAGGGACATATACTGAACGCCATACTGGCCCTATACTCGAATCCCTCGGCGAAGGTATTCTCCGCCGATATGCTCTCTCAATCGTTCGACATAACGAATGGCACCAGGCAGGGATGCCCGCTCTCACACCACTTATTTTTAACTTACTAATTGAACCCCTTGCAGAACACATTAGAAGTCATCCACATATATCGGGAATAGAGGTAGGTCCCAACAGACATAAGATTAGCCTATTCGCGGATGATGTCATTCTTATACTGACCAATCCCACGACATCATTGATCGCAGCCCAAAAAACACTCCTTTGGTTCGGCAAAATATCATACTACAAGGTCAATGCCACTAAGTCCTATATACTAAATATAGGATTAGATGCTACTGCCAAGAACCTACTACAACTTCAACTTCCGTACACATGGGCGGAACATGAGATATCATATCTAGGGATCCGCATACCACGTTCCACAAAACATCTATTCAATAGTAATTTCAAACCCTTCCTATCCGAACTCCGAACAGCGACCAACAAATTAGCTAAAATAGAACTTTCGTGGTCCGGACGGCTCGCGGCGTTCAAAATGATGCATCTCCCCCAATTGCTATATCTATTTCGTACACTACCAATCCCTATTCCCACATCCTACTTTCACTCCTTACAAACGATCCTGAACAAACTGTTGTGGCAAGACAAAAACCGAGATGCGCTGGACACCTCCTAATCAAACACAAACTAGCAGGAGGAGCGGGATTAGTAGACTTCAGGGACTATTATTTAGCCACAATACTCACTCAACTCAGAGACTGGTTCCAAACACGCCCAAAATACCCTATGGGTCAGTTAGAATCTACTATGGTAAAACGCAACAACCTTAGTGACTGGTTACTAGGAATCCCTCACGGTAATCCTGTCTCCAACTCTCTCCCTCCTACCATGAGAGCCTCGGCTCTAGCATGGAAAGGTATGGTACAACAGGGTGAAAACCACCCACAACCGCACAAACCTCCCCTTCCACTGACTGTTCTAGACCATTGCACCGAAGACCTTAGAACATCAGATTGGAAACCCTATGGTATCTCCTACCTACAGGACATCATCCAAGACGACACCATACTCCCGTTCTCCCATTTACAAGCAAAATTACAATTTGACTAAGAGAGACAAGGAATTCTTCACCTACCTAAGAATTAAGCACTGCCTTTCCCGCATATCCAAACCATGTTACACCATTCCCCTAAAGTATGGACATTTCTGACCGACCGCTCCTCTAAACAGAAGGGTATCTCCCTTTTCTATGCCATGTTTCGACAAAAATTAACATTCGTCAAAGCCAAACCGCACATTCAATGGGAGATACCGACCTTGGACAGACTCTTCCAGACCTACAATGCAGCACGACGCACTCAAGTCCGTATACAGAGCCACTAGAAATGTAGCACTATGGAACTGACTTTGAAAATCTCACTACGTTGGTACCTAACACCCGCCAAGATAGCAAAATTTGGCAAAGGCAGCCCAGACACATGTTGGAGGTGCACCCAAATGACAGGGGATCTGATACATATCCTTTGGTCCTGCCCGCTTATCACCCAATTTTGGACAAATATCTTTCGCATGCTGTCAAACATTGCTGGTAGTAACATCTCCCCAACGCCAACATTAGCACTACTTAACATGGACTTGGGTATGTTTCCTGTGAACATGCAACTGGTGGTCACTAATATTCTCCTGGCAGCCAGGCTGAGTATCACCAGACTTTGGAAATCTACCCAACCTCCAACGCTAGAAGCTGTTATTGACCTAGTCAACCTACATTACAACCACGAGCTGACACTGGCCTCAAGCAGAGGAATGTACGGTAAAGTTCATGAGAAATGGCTCACCTGGTCCCGTTGGGATAATGCAGCCATGTTTATGTAAATCCGTCGACTGCGGCGGAATCATATCCTAGCTTTACCCATTAAGGGCTTTCACTATATGAATCGCTTGTTTGACCAATTGTTTCGTAGCACTGTTTTTCTGTTTGAATTTATATGTATTTAACCTCATTTTGTATCCAACATACATGTACAATGTGACGGCGCTGCGTCGCCCAATTGTTAATTACCCATTCTTGTCGAAAAACTGGAATTTATTTTCTATGTATGACCCTTTCTTTAAAACTAATAAAAAAGATTGATTAAAAGGAATTCGGTACGGTTTGAGCTTGACACGGACCCCAGGTTCAGTAACAATATCATGCTGAACCTCCGAACTTGTGCCCGGCAACTCTGAAAATTTCTCTCTATTCCTTATCAGGAACTCTCTAGCTTCCTGTTTTTGGGAAAATGACAGGGTGTCTGGAATTGTGACCTCAGGGATCAGAGGGGATTCAGTACCCTTAGGTGGTACCGGGAGGGACCTTGCAGTTAACGCCAGTCTATTCTTCCAGGGCTTTAACAGGTTTACGTGGTAAATCTGTTCCGGCTTCCTTTTACCTGGTTGATACACCTTGTAATTGACTTCCCCAACTCTTTCAATTACTTCAAAGGGGCCCTGCCACTTAGCCAGAAACTTGCTCTCAACAGTGGGAACTAATACGAGGACCCTGTCACCCGGTGAGAAAACACAGAGTTGGGTCCCCCGGTTGTATATTCTCTGTTGGGCTGCTTGTGCCTGTAGTAAATGTTCTTTCACCACTGGTATTACTGCTGCAATCCTGTCCTGCATTTGAGCGATATGCTCAATTATGCTTTTGTGAGGTGTCTGTTCCCCCTCCCAAGTTTCCTTGGCTATGTCCAAGAGTCCCCGTGGGTGTCTCCTGTAAAGCAACTCAAATAGAGAGTACCCTGTAGAGGACTGGGGAACCTCCCTGATAGCAAACATCAGGTACGGTATCAGGAAGTCCCAGTCTTTCCCATCTTTGTCAACAACCTTTTTTAACATGCCCTTTAACGTCTTATTAAAACGTTCCACCAAGCCATCTGTTTGCGGATGATACACAGAGGTTCGCAACTGTGTCACCTTAAATAACTTGCACAACTCCCTAGTTATCCGTGACATAAATGGGGTACCCCGGTCTGTAAGGATTTCTTTAGGGATGCCAACCCGACTGAACACCATAAACAGCTCTTTGGCAATATTTTTAACAGACGCGGCGCGTAAGGGAACGGCCTCAGGATAACGGGTAGCGTAATCCATAATCACGAGCATATGCTGATGACCACGGGCGGATTTGGGGAGCGGACCCACAAGGTCCATGGCAATCCTCTCGAAGGGCACTTCAATAATGGACAAGGGCACTAAAGGACTTCGGAAGTGGGGCTGGGGGGCTGACATCTGACACACCGGACAGGATTGACAATAATTTTCAATATTTTTCTGTATCCCAGGCCAGTAAAACCTGCGCAACATTCTTTTTTAGTGGTTTTCTCAACCCCTAAATGGCCTCCTAGCAAGTGCCCATGGGCAAGTTCCAACACCACCCTTCTATAAGGCTTAGGGACCACCAACTGTTCAATAACTTCATCATTCTTTTTACATACACGATACAGTAAATCATCATTGCTGCTGAAATAAGGAAAACAGGGCCTATCCCCTGGTTCGACAGGTACATCATTAATCACCATTACATTTTCCCAGGCCCTGGCAAGGGTAGGGTCTTTTCTCTGCTCAGTACCAAAATTTTCCCTGTGCACATTGAGGTCAGTAAACTCCAACGTAGGCTCCGAGTCGGCAGACGGCTGTCCGGCTCTACTGGTTGTGGGGACTTCCTCAGGCTCCTCCAGCTCCCCTGCCATAACCGAGAAAGGAAAACTCGGAGAGCCCTGAGATGAGTCCCCTGAACCCACAATATCGGAAGTAGCCAGGAGCTCTGGCTCTGCGACTGAGTCAGGTACTGCGACCGGGTCGGGACGATCCCACAGCTCCCAAAACTTAGGGAAGTCCCTACCATGATGGCCTCATGCACCAAGTGGGGCACAAATCCGACCGCATGGGACACCGTACCTAAGCCAGTTTTAAACTGAACTGTGGCTATAGGATACTCCCGGGTATCCCCATGTACACAGATCACAGCAACTTTTTTTTCATGAAAATTCACAGTTTTAACTATCTTAGCTGTAACCAAAGTAACCAGACTTCCAGAGTCCAGTAAGGCCGTAATAGGCTTATCATTAACAGTCATGTGATACATGTGTTTCCCCACATTTGGTACTGCAGCACATGAAACAGCAGCAAACATAGACTGCCTTCTAATAGACAGATCACACTGCATTGGTTCATCAGTCAAAGGACAATTTGCTGCAACATGTCCCAGCTCTTGGCAACGAAAACACCTGATGTTTCCCCAAGTTGGTTTGCTGACAGGCAGTGGTTTCCCTTGCTTGGGACGCCAAACTTCAGTCCTGGCACCAAACATCCTCCCCCCTATTTCCTTGCCATGCTTACCACCCACTTCCCCTGGAACAGTCTTACCGGTTGCCTGGGGAGACCGTGGCTTTGGGTGGAAAGTCTGTGCGGCTGTTGGGGTGGTGACCAGGTTCTCTGCAGCAAAGTACCTTTCGACGAGTTCCACCAAGTTATCTGCCGACTTGGGGTCCCCTTGACTCACCCACCTCTGCAGGGGAATTGGGAGTGACCTCAGGAATTGGTCCATGACCACACGCTCCACTATTTGTGGCGCAGACAGGGACTCCGGCTTTAGCCATTTTCTCACCAGGTCGAACATCTGCGATCTTGGGGGCCTCTCAATTTGGAAGAACCAGCTGTGGACCCGTTGGGCTCGAACGGCCAAGGTGACACCGAGTCGCGCCAGAATTTCCTGCTTGACTTTTTCAGAGACTCCATGTCATAGTAGGCCTTCTGCGATTCACCAGAAAGTAAGGGGGCGATCAGTCCTGCCCACTTGGTTTTAGGCCAACCTTCCCTCTCAGCGGTCCGTTCAAATGTTAGCAGGAAGGCCTCTGGATCATCATCCGTAGTCATTTTAGACAGAAAGCGAGCCACATGGATGGCTGAAGGCTTGTCTCTAATATCCTTGATTTCCGCAGGTGCCCACTGTGCTAGCGTTTCTGCAACCTTAGTCAGGGTTTTCCTATCCGCTTCTGAGCAGCAGTGGCAAGCTGTTCAAACAGCCTCTGCGATTGCTCCTGTACAGCACTAATCTGCCTCTGCGATTGCTCCTGTGCGATAGCGTTGGCTTGCTGCAGTGCAGCATTAGTTTGCTGTTGTGCAGCGTTTGCTTGCTGTTGTGCAGCATTAAATAGCACCATTTGTTTGAGGATTTCCTCCATGTTGTCCTTTAGGTACTGGCCTTTTAAATAGTAACTTACTATTGCTGATCGCAGCCTCCACCATATGTAAGCTGGGGATAGTAGCGGGTACAAAAGCTCCCTGGGATGAGCCAGCAACAGATACCAAAGTCCATAGGATCAGTGAACAACAGTGGGATGTTTATTGGTGCTATACAAAGTCTATTTACAGGTGCTGTACAGTGTGCAGAAAACAAAACAAAAATAGTCAAACAAACACAACTAGCCGTGTCTCGGCTCTAACTACACGATATGCAGGTCCTAACTACTAAGCTAAACAAGCCTACCGCTTGTTAGCTCAAACACAAACTTCTCACCAGTTTTTTCAGCAGCCTCCTTGCTCTCACAGATTCACACTGTTTTCCCAGGACAGAGCAATGGCTGTTTAGCTCAGGTGAGCTTAAATTGGCCTGGGGGAGAGGGCCAACACCACCTGGATCAGGGATCAGAGATCCTGAACGTGTAAGGGTCCTTTCACACGGAGCGGACAGTTTTTTCGGTCCGCTCCGTGTGTCCGTCAGCTCAGCGGGGGGGTCTCCGCTCAGCTGTCGGCGACGGGGGCGGTCCAAGCACACTGTGCAGGGACCGCCCTGTCTCTCCTCCACTCTCCCCTATGGGGAGAGTCGGATGGAAACGGACCATCTGTCCGTTTGCATCCGATCCGTTTGGGCGGACGGAAGAAAAATAGGGCATTCTTCCGTCCGCAAAAACGGATGCGGATCTAGCGGACGTTAGCGGATGCATCATCCGCTAACGGATCCGCTCCCATAGGAAAGCATTGAGGTCCATTACCGGACGTCCAAAAAACGGACGAACGGAACGGACCTGTGAAAGGACCCTAAGAGAGGAGCCTGGGAGAGGTATAAACCCCGAACTGGACTTTCCCAGGCTCTCTCTGGGACGCTCTGCTACAACACCTATATACTGCAGAGCAAGTAGCACACCTATACCAGTCCTTATAAAGGACTTTTGTGGACCTTTTAGATAGCTATTTGATAGAATAACAGCATAAACCCTGCTCCAAACAGCACCTCTCCCTACACTGACAAAAAAGCAGAATGTAAGATGGCCGCCAGATCAGGTCTATTTATAAGGTAGGGGGTATGTCCATGTGCTGAAATGTCTCAATTGGCTGTCCTGCACCACCTGATGGATGTGTCATAGGTCAAAGTTCTTACCCATGTAACATTGCAGACCGACGCGAACACATCGCCAGAGTTTGTCGCGAACAACGCAAAGTTTGCCGCGAAAACACCGACCGCCGGTGCGAACCGGCAGGCCATTTCTAGTGTCCTTAAGCTTTGGGCTTGTGTCAATGACAATTAGTTTGACATCAGCTTTAGATGCTTACTGAAATCATTCAGAATTCATTGAGAGATTATTTTGATCTGCTTTTGACTTCCTTATGACCTGCATTTGACCTGCTACAAGTGGGTATTTGCATAGACTTGTATGTGGAAAATATGTCAGTTTCCCTATTCACACTAAACAACATGAATGTTCAAATCCCTCACTGCTGACTATTGTATTCTGACAGCCTGCACCGGCAACTGTCAGAATACCAAAAAAGCCATTTGTTTGGTTGCAATTTTCTACCCAACTCCTTGGACCGTTTGCAGCGGACATGTCTCATCGGATTTTGGTCCGATGGTGTGTACACACCATCGGACGAAAATCCCCTCGATCTGAGGATGCGGTGACGTGGTGGTGACGCTGACGCTGCCACGTCACCAAACCCGGAAATAAAATGCTTCCGCGCATGCGTCGAATCAGGGGTGGACTGACAACTCATGGGGCCCCCAGGCAATAGAAGATTACGGGGCCCCCGGGCTTACAGATGGCCACCATACCAGGAGGCAGTGCAGAGGCAGGGCAGCTAAAATCTCTGGATTTTCACATCAAAAGCATGTCGGGTTAAGACATAGCAGAGACAGATGTAAAAAAAAACCACAGATTTTTACATACTGTCCCTGGTTATTGAGCCTGGTAACCCTGATGGGGCCCCCTAGTGGCATGGGGCCCTCGGGCAGTGCCCGAAAGTCCCAATGGTCAGTCCGCCCCTGCGTCGAATCCTATCGACGCATGCACAGACAGTTCTGTCCACTGGTTAGTGTACTAATCAGCGGAGAGATCCGACGGACAGGTTTGTAGCCGACAAATTTCAAAGCATGCTTTGAAATTTGTCCGATGGACAAACTTGTCCGCTAGCCCGTACACACGATCAGAGATGTCTGCTGAAACGATCCATCGGACCGGTTTCAGCAGATAAATTTGATCGTGTGTACACGGCCTCACTGATGTTGGCTGGGAAGGTGCTGACAGGGACACTTATGGCTCTTATGTCGGTCAGTTCATTCAGGACTGGTTGGAATTATGACTGATTTGCAGATAAACAAGCACAATATTTTGCCATTTTCTCTGGTGCCTCCTCTAACACAGGATTTTACTTCATCAACATAAATTCACTATGTCAGTGGCTGCTTGTGTTTTTGCTATCAACCAAACCCCCCCGCCGCCAGCGGAGTCATCCAGCGACACCCCCCAGTCATGAAGTGGACTAATCCAGGGGGACCCCTAATGATAACCACGGCAATCAATTATCAAGCACTCCACCCGCTGTCTACCCAGCACTTACCCCGTCTTAATGGCAGTGGGTGGATGGCAGCAAGATGTGTCCCATGTGTTCCACTCATGTCACTTTTGTTCCCAGCGGTTTAGACATTAATGGCTGTGTGTTGAGTTATTTTGAGGGTTCAGCATATTTACACTGTCATACAAGCTGTACGCTCACTACTGTACATTGTAACAAAGTGTCATTTCTTCAGTGTTGTCACATGAAACACATGAAAAGTTATAATAAAATATTTACAAAAATGTGAGGGGTGTACTCACTTTTTTTAAATACTGTATATATATATACTTTTGAGTTAAAAAATGTATAAAAAATAAATGCAACACTGACAATAACTGTAATTTTCTGTGCTCTGGAAATTGTAAAGTAATATATTTTAGTCATAATTAGAATGTTATGACATAGGATGCTTAAAATAGAAGATATCCTCTAGAATAAACACATATTTATTTGGAGCTCTATGTCATTTAGGATAATTAAAGCCTATATTATAATCAGCTGCACTCCTCCATGATTTGAACGTGCCATTTTATATTGCATTGCAAAAAGATCAGCAAATTGTAGACAGTTCATTATCTCAGAAATCAGTAAGTTCAGTCCATAGCAACCATAAAGATGACAGGTAACGAAAACCTCTACATTTATTTTTCATCATTCATATATCAGCGTCTTTCCTCCCCTCTGTGAACCTCTGGAAGAGAGGGCATGATGAAGAAACATTACTCAATGTTTTTGATATAGTATAGTATGCCTTACATGATATGTACACTTGCAGTCTTAGGGCCAGATTCACGAACACTTGCGCTGGAGTATTTGGATATGCGCCGCGTAACTGTGATGATGCGCCGTCGTTTCTATGTGCCCGTACCCACCAAACTAGATGCGCCCAATAACGGGTCATTTGCGACCGGCGGAACGTTCCGACGCCAGAGTATCGTCAGCGCTTATTTTCGCTGGGCGCATCAGTCGCGCCCATTGATTTCCCCTGCAAATATGCAAATGAGGGATTTTTCCCAATTCACGAACGGATTAGCACCATACGCTGGCTACATGCGCCACGCGTATCTCGTCCGTCGGCGCAAAGTTATTTCTACAAAAGGCTGCTTTATCTTTACTCCAGATGGCCACAGGTCAGCAGGAGAGCAGCTACAGCAGCGTTACCGACGATAAGAGCTAGCTGAGCACCCCCACTTGCAGGACAACACCTCTGTCCCTGCTTGTCTGTCAAATTTTTACAGCCATGGAGGAAGACATCATAGGTCTCCATAGCCGAGATGATGGCTGACAGCTCCTGGCCATTAAAGTTCAGCTTTCTCCTGTGTGTTTGCGGGGAACGGGAGCAGCCATCTCAGAACAAAAGTAACATCACTGCGGGGAGGGGGAGAGCATGATAATACTTTAGTGCCGGAATGGCGCTTCTACGGGCGCCATTTTTAACGCCCAACGGAAGGCATTGCGCTGACGTTTTCCCTGGCAGTGGTGCCGACGGAAGTTGTGAGCATGCGCACAACAGGGGGCGAGTGGAGCCTCACTCACTGCGCATGCTCCGTGGTTGATGCGGCTGAACGTAAGCCTCTGCGCTGGGCTCCGCCCATCAATTACATATGATCACACCCACTTCCACTTGCGTCGGTTACGCCCAGCGCATTATCGTTACTCTGGCGCAAGTTTACGCGCAACTGCTATGTGAATTACAGGACTTGCGCTGAAAGGGTCTTCAGAGTAACGTAAATGAGAAGCGTTACTCCAGAGGAAAGATACTCTCATCTACCTGAATCTGGCCCTAAGTGCGTTTACCTTTTTGCCAAATTCCACCTTCCCCTCCACTCCGGGTCTAAAGTGTCTCATCATCCCCTTCTTCAGTTGCGTAAGCATCTACTGTACCTTCTATGACCCACCACAATGTTTGATTCTGGTATAAATATTCTCCACCCTGGGCATGCCTGTACAGTCAATCCCAAAAGACAAATTTCTGGTTCAACTTCAACGTATGGATTGATGGCCTCACAATCTCATCAACCAAACTTTGATATAATGAGGAACTTATAGCTGATCTGATTACTATGAGCTGCCCAGGCCTTAAAGTAGCAAAGCAATCCCATTTCCACAACCATGCTTTTCAGTTATTAGGAGGTTCTTTTCCTGAAATACTGTATTTGGTTTTCGGTAAACATGTCTACTGTTGCTGTCACCAAACAACCTTATTTTTGATTGATCCACCTATCGCATACTGTTTCAAAAGACCTAGGTTTTGCCTAAATGTTCAATGGCTAATTGTGTTCTTGCTATAATGTTCCTTTTGGACAGCAAAGGCATTTTCCTAACATGTCTCTCATGTGGACTGATTTAGTGCAATCTCAATTATATAAACAATACAAGACTTTAAAGGTGCTTACAACCACAGGAAGGACACAAAACACTGCAATGTTTAAAATACATATACTTTATTAGATTTACATATTAAAACCATGCTAAAAGCCAGAATGTGCATCAAAGCCACATAATTTTTTTTTAAAGTCAACCGCCTTACATATCCTAGCCACTACAATAACATGTAGTTAACTAAATGGTACTATAAACATATATTAGTTGTTATGCATTCCAGATAGTATAACTCAAATACTGAAAAGTGGGATGGTGTGCTCTCCATCTCCGCCTTCGTTCCGCCCCTGGGCACCTAGGTTAGTGGGACTCATGGGGAGCATGTGTACTTTGCATCTCTTGTTGTTGCTAGTGATCTTGGCTCTCAGTTGCAGTGGGTGGGACAGAGAAGTGGTGAACGTTCTTCCCCGCAACCAGTGGCCATGCATTGCCTGGATTGACCACAATTGCGTTGTAACACACCTAACCATGCAGGATAAACTGACACGTTTATGTCGGTAAAAATGGGTTGGGGGCTGACCTCTAGAAATTATTTTCATATATAAGTCACTGTTGGCAAATGGAGTATTTTGTTTCTTTCTCAGATGTAAAGTAACAAAACTAATGCTGTAGTGCAAAGAAATGTAACTTTATTTTGGACCCAGTTGGATATCTGATGGAATCTAATCCGATGGATTTTTCCGTCGGATATCTGATGAAGCTGACTTTCATCAGTCTTGCCTACACACCATCAGTTGCCAAAGCGTGGTGACGTAAAACACCACGACGAGCCGAAAAAAATGACGTTCAATGCTTCCGAGCATGTGTCGACTTGATTCTGAGCATGTGAGGATTTTTCTCCGATGGAGTTCCACACAGACAATCTGTTCCACACAGACAATTGCGGCCTTGTGAAGTCCCAAGCTCTTCCTTCTGTGAGCTTGCGCCATCTGGTGGTGGCCGTTTGACATTACAAGTTAAATTACATTACAATTGCTGTTTTTCACTGCCATCTCCTTCCCTATAATTAGAACCCCCAAACATTATATATATTTTTTTACTTTGTGTCACGCCGTATTTGTGCAGCGGTCTTACAAGCGCACTTTTTTTGGATTTTTTTTAAATTAAAAAATAAAACAGTAAAGTTATCCCAATTTTTTTTTAGATTGTGAAAGATAATGTTACGCTGAGTAAATTGATACCCAACATGTCACGCTTCAAAATTGCGCCCACTCGTGGAATGGCGTCAAATTTTTACCCTTTAAAATGTCCATAGGCGACGTTTAAAAAAAATACAAGTTGCATGTTTTGAGTTACAGAGGAGGTCTAGAGCTAGAATTATTGCTCTTGCTCCAACAATCGCGGTGATACCTCACTTGTGGTTTGAATACCGTTTACATATGCGGGCGCTACTCGCGTATGTGTTCGCTTCTGCACGCGAGCTCGTCGGGACGGGGCGCATTTTCTGGCTCCTAACTTTTTTAGCTGGCTCCTAGATTCCAAGCAAATTTGACAAGCCCTGCCGGGAGGAATAGTGCCCCAGCATTGGTGTCCCCGGGAGGAATAGTGCCCCAGCATTGGTGTCCCCGGGAGGAATAGTGCCCCAGCATTGGTGTCCCCGGGAGGAATAGTGCCCCAGCATTGGTGTCCCCAGGAGGAATAGTGCCCCAGCATTGGTGTTCCCGGGAGGAATAGTGCCCCAGCATTGGTGTTCCCGGGAGGAATAGTACTGCTGCAAAGTTGTGTAATGTTAATGTTAAACGTTTTTTAATCTGCCGTTTGAGTGTAACATGTTTTTTCATTATTACTGTTAAATAAACGAAAAAATTCCACATTACGTTTTTTTTAATGATTTTATCCGATTAATCGAAAAAATAATCGGCCGATTAATCGATTATGAAAATAATCGTTAGTTGCAGCTCTAGTGCTTATGATACCCACCCATACCATTTTATCTGTAACAATCTCTTTCTGATTGTAGATGCACTGTGGCATGATTTATCTGAACACCCTACAATGAAAATTTGACATTCTTGGAGAATTATTTTAGCATCAGACAGTGAGCTCTTGGGTTGAATTTGCTGGGCCAGTCAGTCCTATGCAAATTACCAATTGTTTTACATTTATGTCACTTATATTGTTTTCCTTATGGTGGAATGGTTGGTTTTAAGTCATGCAGTGATCTTTTTAAATTCCTTACCAGATTTCTACCAGCCACAACTTTCTTTTTGTGGGTTTAAGAGAACAATTATTCTTGGTATGAAGAATTATTCTTGGTATGATGAACCCACACACATTATAAATTGTATTTTTATACAAAAAAAGAAAATACAAACAGAAAACAGAAAATACATGCCAAACATGTAGTTCAGCTTATAAGAATGCTAATTGAAAAGGCATATAACATATGTTAAAATCATAGATATATCGCTACAATGCTACAAAATTCGTAAGAGCAAAATAATTCAACTGTATAGACCAGGGAGGTTGGGAAAGGGGGAGGACCCAGGGAGCAGGCGGTACAAACAAAAACAATATTTCACATAAAAGGGATTATTGCACTCCGGATCCAGTGTCAGTGGGGTCCCAGGGCACCCAAACTGAGGAACCAGGACGCCCCATGGAGAACCCACCTAGGGAGGGAGAGTGGGAGGAAAGGGATGGAGCACCATGGAATCACAAAAAGAGCAGGCTAACAGGACCAAGGAAACATAAAACTCAGCACCTATGCTTAAAAGTGTACTGCACTACTGGGGGTTACTGAAACGGCACTTGGGTTAAGCTTTGACTGATCCCACAAGTCCCAAGCTTTGGAAAATTGAGGAAGTGTATCATGGACCATCGCAGTCAGGTGTTCCATCCTGCGGATTTGTTCCAATATTTTCAGAACCTGTGCAAGGGTAGGTGGGGACAGGGAGGGTGAGTGGGCTTAGAAATTGAATGTCAGAAAATACAGACAGATGAATGTTCATAAAACATATGCTGGGTGAATTGCACAGAGAATGTTTTGCCAATAAACCTTAATGTTGCAGCATAAAACATGATTACCCTTTTCTTATCAATACGGTTTACCTTGTCACCGTTAATGTTGGAAACAAAGGGGGTTATTTACACAAGGCAAATCCACTTGAAATTGCACTTGGAAGTTCAGTCGCTGTAAATCTGAGGGGTAGATCTGAAATGAGGGGAAGCTCTGCTGATTTTATAATCCAATCATGTGTAAGCTAAAATGCTGTTTTTTATATTCCTTGCATGTCCCCCTCAGATCTACAGCGACTGCACTTCCAATTGCACTTTGCACTTGTAGTTTGGACTTGTAATGCAAAGTGGATTTGCCTTTCGTAAATAACCCCCAATGTTAGTGATGCCAATTTTGTACAATGCACAAACATAGATATCAGAGTCTCCTTTAAATTCTCAAAGTCACAGGATAGCAAATACGAAACAGTCAGGCGATCCCGCTCAAGAGAATTTCACACCAAGGTAAGTTTAATTACAAAAACATTAAGAAGTTGATGGGGAATAGCTGTGGAATGGTGACTTCAAATGATCTGCAAAATCTAGCGTTACAATTTGCTGCTTATAGAAAAATTAGTTATGGGAATAATAGCATCTTGGCACAAATAAATTTGCCAGTGACATTGTCATTTGCTGGAATGGTATTGATACATCTCTGGACGAATGCTCATATGGGTGTTTTTTATAGGTTCAGTAATTAGGCTTACTTGTTGTTTCATATCAAATCAAGTTTTGATTAGGTAATTTACAGGCCACCATTTACAGGCATGTAATGCTGACCCTTTTGATCTGGCTTAATGGTTTGCTGATGAGCCGTAGACAAAAGGGAAATGCATTCAGTGTGATTGAAAAAAACGCAATCTCTTTTGATGCTGAGGCTGATGAAATGTAAAGCATTGCTTGTGTTTCTAGTACACCCTACAAATTTAAAAGAAAACACATTTTTTGAAAGAAAGCTATATATTGCATAGAATTAGTATACAACATCAGCTAATGATAATGAAGGCTGGCCCATTCCTTGCCTGAGCAACATTTATATGTCTGTAGGCTCTCTCAGACCATGGCAGACATTCCCTGCTTAAGTGAATTAGGAAATATTTATTGTTTGTAGCACCCTCCTAATTAGATTGCTAGGAGGTTAGGCAAATTTAGCTATTTTTTGTCTCCTCAGTAATCAGTGGAGCA
This sequence comes from Rana kukunoris, assembly GCA_029574335.1. Taxonomy (NCBI): domain Eukaryota; kingdom Metazoa; phylum Chordata; class Amphibia; order Anura; family Ranidae; genus Rana; species Rana kukunoris. Next base: position 23,430 of record JAJQKJ010000565.1, read on the forward strand.
GTTGTTGATTGCTTTGGACTGTTCTGTGTTTCACAGATTGCAGGTTTGTTTATTCCCCACAGCATTCTAAACTTTTCTAGAGCATAGTGAGCTGGAAGGTAATAAAAAGCAGTCTGAATATTTATGGGAATTCATCCAATCCCTGGGGAGGTGTGCTCAGAAGGTGGCTGAAGAGCACATAAATAGTCTGAGGCTTGGCACAGTCACTCTTGTCCTATTGGTGGAGTCCCTGCCCGCCCCTCTAGAGAGACTGCTAAAGTTTGTTGTGTGTTCATTCAGGTCCCAGCTGTGGCATAGATGGGGGGCCTACTTTTAAAGATCCTTTTCTGGAGCTAATCAAAGAATTGTACCTGGTCTGGAGAGCTCACTGAAGAGTGTCCGATAAATACTGTGAAGTTGTGAGTACAGACCTGAGCTCAGGGTTCTAATGACTGTGTGATGTTTCCTTTCAGTAAAAGAGCCTCTGGCAGTTCTGACAAGGATAGCTTTTTACTATTTCAGTATCAGGCACTTTCAACCTCTTCCTGCCCAGACCAATTTTAGTCTTTTGTGCTGTCTCAGTTTGAATGACAATTTTTCCAGCATTTAACACTGTAACCAAATCAAATTTGTATCACTTTTTTTTAGACGGATTGAGGTGGTATTTAGTCGTCACTGGATTTTTTAATTCAAAACTAAAAAAATTCCCATATTGGCCTAGGCCAGAAAGCAGGCAGAAAATTAAGAAATATAAAAAAAAAATTAAAACTAGTAAATATAATATAACTTCTTATCTATATTTGAAACCTAACCACATAAGGATTAAAAATAGTGCTGCTTGAGAGAGCAAAGTTCCAACTGCAGCAGAAAAAAAAATCACTTATCCTGCTTTCCTCAATAGGGTTATGCTGTGTGACAGTGCTGAGTAAATTTTAGGATTGGATGTACAAAAATAGAACTCCTTTATCAGGTAAAGCAGCTCCCTGTGTATGTATTTCCTCTGTGTATGTAGCTCTTTGCCTGAAATTCTGCTTTAATATTTAATATTCACATCTATCATCATGATAAACTTTGCTTAACCTTTTATGTCAGCCTTTTATGACCAGCCGCCGTCATTTTACCGCGGCAGGTCGTCTCTCCTGGGCGAGAGCCCGTAGCTCTACGTTGGCTGTTTTTTGCGGCCACTAGGGGGCGCACGAGCGCCCCCGCTCGCCCCCGAGTCCCGCTCGCGTGACCGGAGGGTACGATCGGCGCCGGGCACCCGCAATTGCTCGTTACAGAGCGGGGAGGGGGAGCTATATGTATAAACACACAGCTCCCGGTCCTGTCAGCAAGGGGAAACGCTGATCTTCTGTTCATACAATGTATGAACAGAAGATCAGTGATTTTCCTTAGTGAGTCCACCCCCCCATACAGTTAGAACACACCCATGAACATACTTAACCCCTTCCCCGCCCCCTAGTGTTAACCCCTTCACTGCCAATGGCATTTTTATAGTAATCCAATGCATTTTTATAGCACTGATCGCTAGCAAAATGTAAAAAATATTGAATTTTTTCGAAATAGTCGCTCTATTTTTGTTTATAGCGCAAAAAATAAAAACCGCAGAGATGATCAAATACCACCAAAAGAAAGCTCTAATTGTGGGAAAAAAAGGACGCCAATTTTGTTTGGGAGCCACGTCGCACGACCGCGTAATTGTCAGTTAAAACAATGCAGTGCCGAATCACAAAAAGTGCTCTGGTCATTGGGCAGCAATATGGTCCGGGGGTTAAGTGGTTAAGTGTTTCTTAAAATAGGGCTGCTGGACAGGAAGATTAAACTAACCTGATCAATTTGAAATTGCTAAATTAATTAAAAAAATTGGGTAATTTTTATGTTGTTAACTGGGAAAAACACAGGAATAAGAAAAAATCTGCTAAGTAAGTAGCTGTATGCAGATCTCTTAATTATCTACCAGAGATAATATCTATACAGACCTTTCTAGCTTTTTCTCAAATACAAATCCTTTTTTTTTTAAATTCTTTTATTCCCATAATATGCTTCAGCTATAATTTTAAGGCTTATAGCAGAATGTATGCATTGGCTCTAACAAAGAGAGAGGTCAGAGATCTGGACTGATTCCTGTAGACTCTCCTTGTCTAATGTTAGAAAATGAATAGACCAAGCATCTGATAGCCTCATATTGCAGGCTTTTGACAGCTTGAGTCTGTTTGTGCAGCACATTGTGTTCAAGAATATGTCAGGAGGTGGGGAAGGTGGAGCAATAACTGAAGACTTAGAAAGCAGAGTAGCAATAAACTGGAGACTGGAGTAGAAATGGGAACTTTTATAAGTAGACAGTGACCCTTAAAATGTTTAAAAATACTTTCTTTATTGTTACTTCTAAAAGAATGTTTCTGGAAATGAAGGGGTGTGTTCTGACATTGTATTTTGTCTATAAGGTCAATTCACAAAGCTATAACACATGTGTTATTTGCCCTAAAAATTGCTATAGTGATCATTATAACAATCCTTGCATGTCTTATAGCTTTGTGAATTCAACCTTTATCACTAAGGACTGTTTTAGCAGCTGAGTACAGTACAGCCTATGCAGGATTTCTGAAAAAGTATAACTCTTGGAGTTTCAGTGCTAGAAATATTGGCACATGTGGCCTTTATTCCATTTTATACATTTTCACACCTGATAAATGATGTTATCACCCCCATAATATAATCAAAAAAACAAAAGTAGTTATCACTGAGTCATGATTTAATGCTATCCTCAAACACTGCCTTAAACCCCTGAATGTAACCCTTTTGTAACCCTTTTTGTGAAAGCATAATTCTATTTATTTTATAACTTTCAGGCTCCCCTCCCTTCAGTGGCGGCCCGTCCATAGAGGGCGCTAGGGCGCCGCCCCCCCCCCCCAAGCTGTAAAAAAAAAATTGTAAAAAAAAAAAACTTTAAGAGTGATCAGGCGCCAGACATGCGGCGGTCTATGGGAAGCTTCCCAGCCTGCAATCAGCTGACTACAGGCTGGGAAGCTGATTTGCCCGTGTTTAGGGCGTGTGCAGGGCGCAAGCTGTACGCCCCACACACTCCCACTGTCCTGTGATTTGCTAGCATACCCGCTAGCTGTCATGGGATTGGAGCAGCAGGTGGACCGGAGGAGGGGTCAGGGGCAGTGCCACTGCCAGTACATCACTTCCGGTATTCTGGAGCAATATGGAGGAGAGGCGCTAGTCAGAAGGTAAGTGTTGCCTGCCAGTGCCAGCCCCGCCGCACCACTGACCCCGCAGCTGTCAGCCAGCCAGCCCAGCCAACACCCGTGTCAGCAGCGGCCCCCCCTCCCCCCACACACGGCCAGCAGTTCGCTTATAAGTCCCTTCCCCTTCACTCAGCTCCGGAGCAGCAGTAGTGTGAGAAGGGGAGGAGGGGGAGCTTCCAGCAGCGTGAGCTTGCCGGGTGAAGCCTAAATGGAGTGAGTGCTCTCTCTCTCTCTCTCTCTCTCCACCAGCTACAGCGGAGGGGGGGGGGTTGCTGCTGGTGGGGGAGAGAGAGAGAGTGCACTCACTCCATTTAGGCTTCACCCGGCAAGCTCACGCTGCTGGAAGCTCCCCCTCCTCCCCTTCCCAATCTGCGGTTTAGAAGAGGAGAGATGAGTCTGCCCATGCAGCTGGTACAGCTGGACATTGCTAGCACCAAGCTTCACTCGCCCCCCCCTTCTCATTCCGTGGGTCAGAGGAGGGGAGGGAGAGCTGTGTCTGCTCATGTAGCTGGAACTGCTGGACTTTAGCTATCACCAAGCTTCCCCCCCCACTCGCTTCTCACTGCACGGTGCAGAGGAGGTGAGGGAGAGGAGAGATGTGTCTGCAAGCATCTGATGTAATGGGGAGCCTCCGTGCAGCCTCTGATTTAATGGGGGGCCTCCGTGCAGCCTCTGATGTAATGGGGGAGCCTCTGTGCAGCATCTGATGTAATGGGGGGAGCCTCTGTGCAGCCTTTGATTTAATGGGGAGCCTCTGTGTAGCCTCTGATGTAATGGGGGCCTCCGTGCAGCCTCTGATGTAATGGGGGGAGCCTCCGTGCAGCCTCTGATGTAATAGGGGAGCCTCTGTGTAGCCTCTGATGTAATGGGGGAGCCTCTGTGTAGCCTCTGATGTAATGGGGGGCCTCTGTGCAGCCTCTGATGTAATAGGGGAGCCATGTAATGGGGGGCCTCTGTGCAGCCTCTGATGTAATGGGGAGCCTCTGTGTAGCCTCTGATGTAATGGGGGGGGGCCTCCGTGCAGCCTCTGATGTAATGGGGGGCCTCCATGCAGCCTCTGATGTAATCGGGAGCCTCCATGCAGCCTCTGATGTAATGGGGAGCGTCTGTGTAGCCTTTGATGTAATGGGGGGCCTCTGTGCAGCCTCTAATGTAATGGGGGAGCCTCCGTGCAGCCTCTGATGTAATAGGGGAGCCTCTGTGTAGCCTCTGATGTAATGAGGGAGCGTCTGTGTAGCCTTTGATGTAATGGGGGGCCTCCGTGCAGCCTCTGATGTAATGGGGGACCCTCTGTGTAGCCTCTGATGTAATGGGGGAGCCTCTGTGTAGCCTCTGATGTAATGGGGGAGCCTCTGTGTAGCCTCTGATGTAATGGGGGAGCCTCTGTGTAGCCTCTGATGTAATGGGGGGCCTCTGTGCAGCCTCTGATGTAATGGGGGAGCCTCTGTGTAGCCTCTGATGTAATGGGGGAGCCTCTGTGTAGCCTCTGATGTAATGGGGGGCCTCTGTGCAGCCTCTGATGTAATAGGGGAGCCTCTGTGTAGCCTCTGATGTAATAGGGGAGCCTCTGTGTAGCCTCTGATGTAATGAGGGAGCCTCTGTGTAGCCTCTGATGTAATGGGGGGCCTCTGTGCAGCCTCTGATGTAATGGGGGAGCCATGTATGGGGGGGCATCTTTGCAGCCTCTGATGTAATGGGGAGCCTCTGTGTAGCCTCTGATGTAATGGGGGGTCTCCGTGCAGCCTCTGATGTAATGGGGGGCCTCCGTGCAGCCTCTGATGTAATGGGGGGAGCCTCCGTGCAGCCTCTGATGTAATGGGGGGGCCTCTGTGCAGCCTCTGATGTAATGGGGGGGCCTCTGTGTAGCCTCTGATGTAATGAGGGAGCCTCCGTGCAAACTCTGATGTAATGGTGGGAGCCTCTGTGCAGCCTCTGATGGAATGGGGGAGCCTCTGTGTAGCCTCTGATGTAATGGGGGGCCTCTGTGCAGCCTCTGATGTAATGGGGGGGCCTCCGTGCAGTCTCTGATGTAATGGGGGGAGCCTCCGTGCAGCCTCTGATGTAATAGGGGAGCCTCTAATGTAATGGGGGAGCCTCTGTGTAGCCTCTGATGTAATGGGGGAGCCTCTGTGTAGCCTCTGATGTAATGGGGGGGCCTCCGTGCAGCCTCTGATGTAATAGGGGAGCCTCTGCGTAGCCTCTGATGTAATAGGGGAGCCTCTGTATAGCCTCTGATGTAATGGGGGAGCCTCCGTGTAGCCTCTGATGTAATGGGGGAGCCTCTGTGTAGCCTCTGATGTAATGGGGGGGCCTCCGTGCAGTCTCTGATGTAATGGGGGGAGCATCCGTGCAGCCTCTGATGTAATGGGGGAGCCTCTGTGTAGCCTCTGATGTAATGGGGGAGCCTCTGTGTAGCCTCTGATGTAATGGGGGAGCCTCTGTGTAGCCTCTGATGTAATGGGGGAGCCTCTGTGTAGCCTCTGATGTAATGGGGGGCCTCTGTGCAGCCTCTGATGTAATAGGGGAGCCTCTGTGTAGCCTCTGATGTAATGGGGGAGCCTCTGTGTAGCCTCTGATGTAATGGGGGAGCCTCTGTGTAGCCTCTGATGTAATGGGGGGGGGGGGCTCCATGCAGCCTCTGATGTAATGGGGGGCCTCCGTGCAGCCTCTGATGTAATGGGGGGCCTCCATGCAGCCTCTGATGTAATGGGGGGCCTCCGTGCAACTTATGATGTAACGGGGGGGGGGGGCTCTGATGCTTACATAATAATATACGTAACGTAATGTACCAAAAGATGCCAGTCAGACTCATCTCTCGTACGTTCTCCTCCATATACAAGTCATAGATTACAATGTAACCAGCGAGAGATCACTTCTCTGACATCCCATACACAGAGTACAGTGCTGGGGGTGTAATGTATCCATCCCATACACAGAGTACAGTGCTGGGGGATGTAATGTATCCAGTATATGATGGATACATTACACCCCCCCCAGCACTGTACTCTGTGTATAGGATGGATACATTACACCCCCCCCAGCACTGTACTCTGTGTATAGGATGGATACATTCCACCCCCCAGCACTGTACTCTGTGTATAGGATGGATACATTACACCCAACCCCCCCAGCACTGTACTCTGTGTATAGGATGGATAAATTACACCCCCCCAGCACTGTACTCTGTGTATGGGATGGATACATTACACCCCCCCAGCACTGTACTCTGTGTATAGGATGGATACATTACACCCCCCCAGCACTGTACTCTGTGTATGGGATGGATACATCACACACCCCCAGCACTGTACTCTGTGTATGGGATGGATACATTACACCCCCCCCCAGCACTGTACTCTGTGTATGGGATGGATACATTACACCCCCCAGCACTGTACTCTGTAAGGGATGGATACATTACACCCCCAGCACTGTACTCTGTGTATGGGATGGATGCATTACACCCCCCCCCTAGCACTGTACTCTGTAAGGGATGGATACATTACACCCCCAGCACTGTACTCTGTGTATGGGATGGATGCATTACACCCCCCCCCCAGCACTGTACTCTGTGTATGGGATGGATGCATTACACCCCCCCAGCACTGTACTCTGTGTATGGGATGGATGCATTACACCCCCCCAGCACTGTACTCTGGGATGGATACATTACACCCCCAAGGCACTGTACTCTGTGTATGGGAACAGAGTACAGTGCTGGGGGTGTAATGTATCGATCCCATACAGAGTACAATGCTGGGGTTGTAATGTATCCATCTGTAACAGAATGGCCCGTGACACCCCGAGACGTTGGAAGGATGAGAGATACTCTTGTGCCAGCAGCAACAATAACTCTTGGGTCGAAATCCACCCTGTGCCCTTTTGGGTGTAGGGTGGCTAATAGTGAATCATAATTCATATATTACATGAGATGGGACATTATTAATACTTCATATTTCAGGACTGAGATATCACAAGGAGTCATGATGACATGACCAGGTCAGCCAGACGGTGAGTCATACCGTTTGTATAATAGACTATTGAAATATCTTAAGGTGTTGGCTATTCACTGTAAAGACATTCCGTTGAAAAGGTATTGATTGCACCCACTCTCACAAGACTCTGCCATTGTGTGATAAAGCTGCCTAGATAACTTATTCAACTAGATGTCTGTGTTATTATTAAAGGTTAATTGAACTCTATTGATGATGCGGTGCCGACCGGTCTACATGGTTAGCTTACCTGAATGTCTTTTAGAGTGTGATTGAAGCCCCCCATGGTGTGAAGGGGGGTGGAGATTGCATTGTCCTGTGATTAACTGTATTATGCTGTACTGGATATAAGCAAGCTAAGGAAACCAATAAATTCATTCATACAGTTTGGAAACTAGAGAACGGAGCGCAGTCTCGTTTATTCTGGGAAATGGAATGGATCATGTCTGCCTGGTTGTTGGTGTGTCGGATAAGCTTGTCGTGGTTGGATGGAAGGTCGTAAGCGGTGGTGACCGTTACACCATCCTATACAGAGTACAGTGCTGGGGGGGTGTAATGTATCCATCCCATACACAGAGTACAGTGCTGGGGGGGTGTAATGTATCCATTCCATACACAGAGTACAGTGCTGGGGGTGTACATCCCTCACTGTCCGCAGTCTCTGGTAATCTTGTGCAGTATGTCCGCAGTCTCTGGTAATTACTAACAGTGTAATTTTTTAGTTTTTGATTGCGCCGATCTGTAAGGCTGCGCTATATACCATGATTTGTGATGCTGGGGCTATATACTCTGTGCTGTGATGTTGAGCTACATACTCCTGACACTATGAGTGGAAGCAAGTGGAATACAGGGGACGGAGTGGGTGGATTCTATGATGGGTGTGGCTTATGATAAGTGGGAGGGGCCAGATGTGGAGGGGCGGGGTCTTGCGCCCCCTATCCTAAAACTTCACCAGCCGCCACTGGTCGGGACACCGACAGCTGGGTGAGTGCAGAGCTGAGGGGTCTTTATCTTTACTTTCCTGCAGATCAGTCCACAGGCTCTCCAGTGGTGGGATTTGTCATGCTGCTCCTTCCAGGGACATGGCTGCTGATTGGAGATCTCAATCTAGTTCTCCCTGCAGTCCCATCCTGGCATAATTACTATATTATCCTGTGCTCACCCAGTAGTCTTTATCTAATATATTCTTTCTTCCGTGGATTGCTTTCATTTTTATTTTTTTGGCAATTAAAAGTCCTCTGGTCTACTGACATCCTCCACTGCTCTACTGACACCAATCACTGCTCTACTGACACCAATCACTGTTCTACTGACACCGTCCACTGCCCCACTGACACCGTCCACTGCCCCACTGACACCGTCCACTGCTCTACTGACACCGTCCACTGCTCTACTGACATCATCCACTGCCCTACTGACACCGTCCACTGCCCTACTGACACCATCCACTGCCCTGCTGACACCATCCACTGCCCTGCTGACACCATCCACTGCCCTACTGACACCATCCACTGCCCTACTGACACCGTTCACTGCTCTCCTGACAGCGTCCACTGCTCTACTGACACCATCCACTGCCCTACTGACACCGTCCACTGCTCTACTGACATCGTCCACTGCCCTACTGACACCGTCCACTGCCCTACTGACACCATCCACGGCACTACTGACATCGTCCACTGCTCTGACACCATCCACTGCCCTACTGACACCATCCACTGCCCTACTGACACCATCCACTGCCCTACTGACACCATCCACTGCCCTACTGACACCGTTCACTGCTCTACTGACAGCGTCCACCGCTCTACTGACAGCGTCCACCGCTCTACTGACAGCGCCCACCGCCCTACTGACAGCGCCCACCGCCCTACTGACAGCGTCCACTGCCCCACTGACACCGTTCACTGCCCCACTGACAACGTTCACTGCCCCACTGACACCATCCACTGCCCTACTGACACCATTAACTGCCCCACTGACTGACAGTGTCCACTTTTAAGATAAGCTAGGTTCATATTTTAACTGACATTTATTTTTATTAATCTAATCATATTTTATGGGCACCCCATGCCCCTTTAAGTCCACCACCCTCTCCATTGTTAACACAATTTAGCCACAGCCACTGTTCACTGCAGCTCGCTATGCGCGCCTCCTTACTACTCTCCTAGGGTAACTCAAAGTTGTCCCAGGTCTCTTATAATCCTATAGCATTTACTACAAATAAATTGTCGTGCGCCGCTAAAGTGTTCGGGTTTGGCTTGATGAAAAGGTGGCAACCCTAATGAGGCATGTTACAGGCACAGTGAGGCATGAGGCATGTATAATGGCACAGTGAGTCACTGTGCCATCATACATGCCTCACTGTGCCTGTAAAATGCCTCTACGACGATCTCCCTACCTTCTCCTGTTCTCCACATGTCAGACTCAGACGTCGGCGGCCATCCTCCATTATTTGAAAGCCGCGCCTCCTTCTCAGGCTGTTCCATGATAGGCTGAACAGTAATTTTCCCAGCAGAGCCTCTGTTTAGTGTTCAGCCTATCACGGATGCCTTCTCATCGTCCGAGGCCGAAGCTGAGGATGAGAAGACATCTGTGATAGGCTGAACACTAAACAGAGGCACTGCTGGGAAAATTACTGTTCCGCCTATCACGGAACAGCCTGAGGAGGCGGCTTTTGATAATGGATGGCTGATGGCTGACTGCTGCTGACACAGTCAGGTAAGTAATTACAGTAACGCCGCCTCAGTAATGGGAGCGGCGTTGCCGAGAGGGGAAGAGTAATCTAGTAAATTACTCGTTACCCTCAAAAGAGGCATCGTTACCTAACGGCGTTTATTTAAACGCCGTTAGTTACAACACTGCTCCCACCTCAGCTGTAGATCTCTGCAGTTCATCCAGAGTGATCATGGGCCTCTTGGCTGCATCTCTGATCAGTCTTCTCCTTGTATGATCTGAAAGTTTAGGGGGACGGCCAGGTCTTCGTAGATTTGCAGTGGTCTGATACTCCTTCCATTTCAACATTATCGCTTGCACAGTGCTCCTTGGGATGTTTAAAGATTGGGAAATCTTTTTGTATCCAAATCCAGCTTTAAACTTCTCCACAACAGTATCTCTGACCTGCCTGGTGTGTTCCTTGTTCTTCATGATGCTCTCTGCACTTTAAACGGACCTCTGAGACTATCACAGTGCAGGTGCATTTATATGGAAACTTGATTACACACAGGTGGATTCTATTTATCATCATTAGTCATTTGTGTCAAGATTGGATCAATCCGAGATCCTCACTGAACTTCTGGAGAGAGTTTGCTGCACTGAAAGTAAAGGGGCTGAATAATTTTGCACTCCCAATTTTTCAGTTTTTTATTTGTTAACCACTTGACCACCGAGCCTGTTTTTCAGATTCGGTGTTTACGAGACTAAAACATTTTTTTTTTTTGCTAGAAAATTACTTAAAACCCCTAAACATTATGGGGCAGATTCACAAAACAATTACGCCTGTCTAACTGGGGTTAGACAGGAGTAATTTCAAATTTCCCGCGGCGTATCACTAGTTTGAATTCTCAAACCATGATACGGCGGCTTCGGGCTTCGATCCGAGAGGCTTACGTCTTCGTAAGCCTTCGGATCTACGCTGCCATCTATTTGCGGCCACTGGGAGGAGTTTGCGTCGTTTTAATGCGTCGGGATATGCAAATGTGTTTTTACGGGGATTCACGAACAAACGAGTGAGCGTCGCAATCGTTTTCGTCTATTTTTTTATACGTAATGTTAGAGCAGCTTTTTGCTGCTCTAACTTTACGTAGCCCATGTTAAGTATGGCCGTCGTTCCCGCTTCGAATTTATTTAATTTTTTTTTTTGTTTACGTAACTCGTCGGGACGTGGATCGCCCGTAAAGTACGCTACATAAACAACGAATGACGTCACGACGTGATTTCGCGCAATGCACGGCGGGAAATTTGCGAACGGAGCATGCGCAGATCGATCGCCGCGGGAACGCGCCTAATTTAAATGTTTCACGCCCCCTACTCGCGCGGATGGATTGCGACGGGAGAAATACACTACGCCGCCGTCGTTTACCGTAGAAAATCTACCTGAATTCCACGTAGAGCAAGGTAAAAAACGGCGGCGTAGTGTATTTCTGATACGCTACGATAATCCATTTCTCTGTGAATCTGCCCCTATATATTTTTTTCTAACACCCTAGAGAATAAAATGGCAGTCATTGCAATACTTTTTGTCACACCGTATTTGCGCAGCGGTCTTACAAGCGCACTTTTTTTGGAAAAAATTCACTTTTTTGAATTAAAAAATAAGACAACAATAAATTTGGCCCAATTTTTAATATATAGTGAAAGATAATGTTACGCCGAGTAAAATGATACCCAACATGGCACGCTTAAAAATTGCGCCGGCTCGTGGCATGGCGTCAAACTTTTACCCTTATAAATCTTGATAAGCAACGTTTAAAAAATTCTACAGGTTGCATTTTTTGAGATACAGATGAGGTCTTGGGCTAGAATTATTGCTCTCGCTCTAGCGATCGCGGCGATACCTCACTTGTGGTTTGAACACCGTTTTCATATGCGGGCGCTACTCGCGTATGCGTTCGCTTCCGTGTGCGAGCTCGTCGGGACGGGGCGTTTAAAATTTTTTTTTTGTTTTCTTATTTATTTTAATTTAGTTTATAATTTTTTACACTGAAATAAATAATAAAAAAAATTATCACTTTTATTCCTATTACAAGAAATGTAAACATCCCTTGTAATAGAAAAAAGCATGACAAGTCCTCTTAAATGTGAGATCTGGGGTCAAAAAGACCTCAGATCTCATATTTAGGCTTAAATGCAAAAAAAAATAAGAAATGTAAAATGTCATTTTTTCAAATGGCATTAAAAAAAATGTCTCTTTAAGACGCTGGGCGGGACTGTCTTTTTGACGTCACTTCCGCCCAGAGGTATTGGGACGGCTGAGGGACATTTTTCCCTCAGTCACATCCCCGGACAGACGACGAGCAGACCCGATCGCCTCCGCCGCTACCGACGGCAACGGTAAGCGGCGGAGGGCGCGGGAGAGTGGCGGGACCCTCTCCCGCCACCGATAACGGCGACCACCATTATCATTAACACAACCGGCAAATGAAGAGATGGATATCTCGGTTGTGGCAGCAGCTGCTGCCGTTACCGAGATATCCATCTTTAAAAACAGGACGTACTTTGGCAATGGGCCGATTGTTTTAAAATTTTCGAATTTTTAAAAATTCGAAAATTCGAAAATTTTAAAATTCGAAAATTCGAAAACTTGAATTTTCGAATTTTAAAATTTTCGAATTTTTACATTTTCATATTTTTCTCATTATCAAATTTACACATTTTTCACTTTTCGAATTTTAAAATTTTCGAATTGTAAAATTTTTTCGAATTTTTCACGTTTCGAATTTTTCACTTTTCGAATTTTTCACTTTTCGAATTTTTAATTTTTAGAATTTTTAAATGTTTGCATTTTTTAATTTTTTAATTTTCAAGTTTTCGAAATTTTTTGAATTTTCGAATTTTCAAATTTTCGATTTTTTTCATTTTCAAGTTTTCGAATTTTTTTATTTCAAAAATTGAAAAATTTGCGTATTTCCGAATTTCGGAAATTCGGATTTTCAGAAATACGAAACTGTTTCGAATTTTAGATTTTGAATTTTTTAATTGTTTAATTTTTAAATTTTCACATTTTTAAATTTTTCAATCTTTGAATTTTTCATTTTTCGAATTTTTAAATTTTCGAATTTTACATTTTCGAATTTTTTAATTTTCGAATTTTTTAATTTTCGAATTTTTTAATTTTCGAAAATTCGATTTTTTTAATTTTCGAATTTTTTAATTTTCAAGTTTCCGAATTTTTTAATTTTCAAGTTTCCGAATTTTTTAATTTTCAAGTTTCCGAATTTTCGAATTTTTCAATTTTCGAATAGTGAAAAATTCGGAAGTAAAAAAAAAAAACGGAAATAAAAAAAACGGAAATAAAAAAAACTGAAATACGAAAATTCGAAAATTTGAAATTTGGGAAGTCTGAAAATTGAAAAATTCAGAAATACGAAAATTTGTAAATTCGAATTTTCGGAAATAGGAAAATTCAGAAAAAAAATTCGGAAATACGAATTTCCGAATTTTCATTAAAAACCGAATTAGAAACGAAAGGAATTGCACATGTCTACTATTTGCTCATAGAGGACACTTTAATTACAGAACAGGGAGTAGACCAGGTGAGCCATGTAGGTTCATCTCCATGTAACGGCTCATCTCCACGGCGACACACTTGGAATTCGGGATATACTGTAAATGTGTATTTTAAAAAGCAATCCAAATTAAAGGCAGCTACCAATAAAAATGTATATTTATAAAAATACACAAACATGGAGGTTGTAAATATCTATAAGAAAAACTTCACTTTTGAAATATGTTGGTGAAATGTTTCAAATGTCTATTTTTTATTTTTATTTTAAATATTCTATATTAAAGCCTTTCCATTTGTAAATGGAAAGGCTTTAATATAGAATATTTAAAATAAAAATAAAAAAAATACACATTAAATTATATACTTCTCTTGTGGAAAATATGTTGGCAAAATGATTTAAATGTATGTCTTATAAATGGAAAAGCTTTAATACACAAAAGACACAGCTGCCTATGTATAAGGGGGAGGAGTCTGTCTTAACCAATCACGTTGCTTGTTTTTGGTAAATTTTCATATTTCTGTATAGCACTTCCATGCCTTGAATTTTTATATTTTCTCAGTAATAAATAATAAAAAAAAAGATGACGATGGGAGGGTAGAGTAAAACTGGTATTAGTTTAGTCGATATCGCCTGAAATGACAGCGAAAAAAAAAAAAACGAAAAAATGTTCTCTCCATGAGTTGGGAGGAACACATTTTCTCACCCTATATATACAACATACAGCATGACAGTATATTGGTGTGCATTGTAGCATCTGTCCATTATCAGTCGCTAGCGATTCGCCGTCCGGCTGATCTTGTCTCAGGTGTCTCAGTGTCTCCTTCACATCCACGGGAAATGGTCAGCCACCGGATGTTGTGTCAGCTCCTGACCTGACATCAATGCATATGGCGTCAGCTCTTCCCCCCCTGTGAGGAGAGGGGAGAGGGTCGAGCAACCCAGGGTGATGTCATACACCTAGAAGGGTGGTTTCAGCAGGGGACTATGCCGGTCAATGGTCGTCGAGTCTGAGCCATGTGAACAGGTGAGAAGGCCAGAAGGCTGGCCATTGGAAGGTATGCGATTGAAGGCCAGATAGATAGATGTTGGTCAGATCCTGACCTGACATCAATGCATATGGCGTCAGCTCTTCCCCCCCCTGTGAAGAAGAGGGGAGAGGGGTCGAGCAATACAGGTGACGTCATACACCTAGACGATACACCTAGAAGGGTGGTTTCAGCAGGGGACTATGCCAGCTGCCGGACAGATACCGGGGGCCGGCCAATGGTCGAGTCTGAGCCATGTGAACGGGTGAGAAGGCCAGAAGGCCGGCCATTGGAAGGTATGCGATTGAAGCAAGAAGGCCAGAAGGAGGCTGGCCATTGGAAGGTAGCTCTTCCCCCCCTGTGAAGAGGAGGGGAGGGTCGAGCAATCCAAGTGACGTCATAAGTGAGAAGGCCAAAAGACCATGTGAAGAGAAGAGACTACATTGGGGGGATTCCTCATCTTCCTTCTCCCCCACTTTCTTTTTGTTTCTCCTTTGTTTGTCACTTTTAGGGTTCTTCTGTTATTGTTTTACACGTGTGCTTAATCTTAAATAAACATATTTTTTCACTATCTCTGTGCCTATTGCCTTTAGTGCAGCCCATTGATCTGCTAAGCAGTATTGGATGCCTGTACATCCCTGAGGGAGAGGAGAGATGTGTCTGCAAGCATCTGATGTAATGGGGGGCCTCCGTGCATCCTCTGATGTAATAGGGGAGCCTCTGTGTAGCCTCTGATGTAATGGGGGGCCTCTGTGCAGCCTCTGATGTAATGGGGGGGCCTCCGTGCAGTCTCTGATGTAATGGGGGGAGCCTCCGTGCAGCCTCTGATGTAATAGAGGAGCCTCTGTGTAGCCTCTGATGTAATGGGGGAGCCTCTGTGTAGCCTCTGATGTAATGGGGGGGCCTCCGTGCAGCCTCTGATGTAATGAGGGGCCTCTGTGCATCCTTTGATGTAATGGGGGGCCTCCGTGCATCCTCTGATGTAATGGGGGGCCTCTGTGCATCCGCTGATGTAATGGGGGGAGCCTGCGTGCAGCCTCTGATGTAATAGAGGAGCCTCTGTGTAGCCTCTGATGTAATGGGGGAGCCTCTGTGTAGCCTCTGATGTAATGGGGGGGGCCTCCGTGCAGCCTCTGATGTAATAGGGGAGCCTATGTGTAGCCTCTGATGTAATGGGGGGGCCTCCGTGCAGTCTCTGATGTAATGGGGGGAGCCTCCGTGCAGACTCTGATGTAATAGGGGTGCCTCTGTGTAGCCTCTGATGTAATGTAGGGGGTCTCCGTGCAGCCTCTGATGTAATGGGGGGCCTCCGTGCAGCCTCTGATGTAATGGGGGGCCTCCGTGCAGCCTCTGATGTAATGGGGAGCCTCTGTGCAGCCTCTGATGTAATGGGGAGCCTCTGTGTAGCCTCTGATGTAATGGGGGGCCTTCGTGCAGCCTCTGATGTAATGGGGGGAGCCTCCGTGCAGTCTCTGATGTAATGGGGGGAGCCTCCGTGCAGCCTCTGATGTAATAGGGGAGCCTCTGATGTAATGGGGGAGCCTCTATGTAGCTTCTGATGTAATAGGGGAGCCTCTGTGTAGCCTCTGATGTAAATGGGGGAGCCTCTGTGTAGCCTCTGATGTAATGGGGGGGCCTCCGTGCAGTCTCTGATGTAATGGGGGGAGCCTCCGTGCAGACTCTGATGTAATAGGGGTGCCTCTGTGTAGCCTCTGATGTAATGTAGGGGGTCTCCGTGCAGCCTCTGATGTAATGGGGGGCCTCCGTGCAGCCTCTGATGTAATGGGGGGCCTCCGTGCAGCCTCTGATGTAATGGGGAGCCTCTGTGCAGCCTCTGATGTAATGGGGAGCCTCTGTGTAGCCTCTGATGTAATGGGGGGCCTTCGTGCAGCCTCTGATGTAATGGGGGGAGCCTCCGTGCAGCCTCTGATGTAATAGGGGGCCTCTGTGCAGCCTCTGATGTAAAGGGGGAGCCATGTAATAGGGGAGCCTCTGATGTAATGGGGGAGCCTCTGTGTAGCCTCTGATGTAATGGGGGAGCCTCTGTGTAGCCTCTGATGTAATGGGGGGCCTCTGTGCAGCCTCTGATGTAATGGGGGGGCCTCCGTGCAGTCTCTGATGTAATGTGGGAAGCCTCCGTGCAGCCTCTGATGTAATGGGGGAGCCTGTGTAGCCTCTGATGTAATGGGGGGCCTCTGTGCAGCCTCTGATGTAATGGGGGGGCCTCAGTGCAGTCTCTGATGTAATGGGGGGAGACTCCGTGCAGCCTCTGATGTAATAGGGGAGCCTCTGTGTAGCCTCTGATGTAATGGGGGAGCCTCTGTGTAGCCTCTGATGTAATGGGGGGGCCTCCGTGCAGCCTCTTATGTAATAGGGGAGCCTATGTGTAGCCTCTGATGTAATAGGGGAGCCTCTGTGTAGCCTTTGATGTAATGGGGGAGCCTCTGTGTAGCCTCTGATGTAATGGGAAAGCCTCTGTGTAGCCTCTGATGTAATGGGAGGGCCTCCATGCAGCCTCTGATGTAATAGGGGAGCCTCTGTGTAGCCTCTGATGTAATAGGGGAGCCTCTGTGTAGCCTCTGATGTAATGGGGGAGCCTCTGTGTAGCCTCTGATGTAATGGGGAAGCCTCTGTGTAGCCTCTGATGTAATGGGAGGGCCTCCGTGCAGTCTCTGATGTAATGGGGGGAGCCTCCGTGCAGCCTCTGATGTAATAGGGGAGCCTCTGTGTAGCCTCTGATGTAATGGGGGAGCCTCTGTGTAGCCTCTGATGTAATGGGGGAGCCTCTGTGTAGCCTCTGATGTAATGGGGGGCCTCCGTGCAGCCTCTGATGTAATAGGGGAGCCTCTGTGTAGCCTCTGATGTAATGGGGGGGCCTCCGTGCAGTCTCTGATGTAATGGGGAGCCTCCGTGCAGCCTCTGATGTAATAGGAGAGCCTCTGTGTAGCCTCTGATGTAATGGGAGAGCCTCTGTGTAGCCTCTGATGTAATGGGGGAGCCTCTGATGTAATGGGGGGCCTCCGTGCAGCCTCTGATGTAATAGGGGAGCGTCTGTGTAGCCTCTGATGTAATGGGGGAGCCTCTGTGTAGCCTCTGATGTAATGGGGGAGCCTCTGATGTAATGGGGGGCCTCCGTGCAGCCTCTGATGTAATAGGGGAGCCTCTGTGTAGCCTCTGATGTAATGGGGGGCCTCTTTGCAGTCTCTGATGTAATGGAGGACCTCCGTGCATCCTCTGATGTAATGGGGGGCCTCCATGCAGCCTCTGATGTAATGGGGGAGCCTCCGTGCAGCCTCTGATGTAATGGGGGGGGCCTCTGTGCAGCCTCTGATGTAATGGGGGGCCTCCGTGCAGCCTCTGATGTAATGGGGGAGCCCCTGTGTAGCCTCGGATGTAATGGGGGAGCCTCTGTACAGCCTCTGATGTAATGGGGGAGCCTCTGTGTAGCCTCTGATGTAATGGGGGAGCCTCTGTGTAGCATCTGATGTAATGGGGGAGCCTCTGTGTAGCCTCTGATGTAATGTAGGGAGCCTCTGTGTAGCCTCTGATGTAATGTAGGGAGCCTCTGTGTAGCCTCTGATGTAATGTAGGGAGCCTCTGTGTAGCCTCTGATGTAATGGGAGGGCCTCCGTGCAGCCTCTGATGTAATGGGGGAGCCTCTGTGTAGCCTCTGATGTAATAGGGGAGCCTCTGTGTTGCCTCTGATGTAATGGGGGGAGCCTCCGTGCAGCATCTGATGTAATGGGGGGAGCCTCTGTGCAGCCTCTGATGTAATGGGGGAGCCATGTAATGGGGGGCCTCTGTGTAGCCTCTGATGTAATAGGGGAGCCTCTGTGTTACCTCTGATGTAATGGGGAGCCTCTGTGTAGCCTCTGATGTAATGGGGGGCCTCCGTGCAGCCTCTGATGTAATGGGGGGGCCTCCGTGCAGTCTCTGATGTAATGGGGGGAGCCTCCGTGCAGCCTCTGATGTAATAGGGGAGCCTCTGATGTAATGGGGGACCCTCTTTGTAGCCTCTGATGTAATAGGGGAGCCTCTGTGTAGCCTCTGATGTAATGGGGGAGCCTCTTTGTAGCCTCTGATGTAATGGGGGAGCCTCTGTGTAGCCTCTGATGTAATGGGGGGGCCTCCGTGCAGCCTCTGATGTAATGGGGGGAGCCTCCGTGCAGCCTCTGATGTAATGGGGGGAGCCTCTGTGTAGCCTCTGATGTAATGTAGGGGGTCTCCGTGCAGCCTCTGATGTAATCGGGGGCCTCCGTGCAGCCTCTGATTTAATGGGGGGAGCCTCCGTGCAGCCTCTGATGTAATGGAGGGCCTCCGTGCAGCCTCTGATGTAATGGAGGGCCTCCGTGCAGCCTCTGATGTAATGGGGGGAGCCTCCGTGCAGCCTCTGATGTAATGGGAGAGTCTCTGTGTAGCCTCTGATGTAATGGGGGAGCCTCAGTGCAGCCTCTGATGTAATGGGGGGCCTCCGTGCAGCCTCTGATGTAATGGGGGGAGCCTCCGTGCAGCCTCTGATATAATAGGGGGCCTCCGTGCAGCCTCTGATGTAATGGGGGGCCTCTGTGCAGCCTGTGATGTAATGGGGAGCCTCTGTGTAGCCTCTGATGTAATGAGGGGCCTTCGTGCAGCCTCTGATGTAATGGGGGGAGGCTCCGTGCAGCCTCTGATGTAATGGGGGAGCCTCTGTGTAGCCTCTGATGTAATGGGGGGCCTCTGTGCAGCCTCTGATGTAATGGGGGAGCCATGTAATGGGGGGCCTCTTTGTAACCTCTGATGTAATGGGGGAGCCTCTGTGTAGCCTCTGATGTAATGGGGGGCCTCCGTGCAGCCTCTGATGTAATAGGGGAGCCTCTGTGTAGCCTCTGATGTAATGGGGGGGCCTCCGTGCAGTCTCTGATGTAATGGGGAGCCTCCGTGCAGCCTCTGATGTAATAGGAGAGCCTCTGTGTAGCCTCTGATGTAATGGGAGAGCCTCTGTGTAGCCTCTGATGTAATGGGGGAGCCTCTGATGTAATGGGGGGCCTCCGTGCAGCCTCTGATGTAATAGGGGAGCATCTGTGTAGCCTCTGATGTAATGGGGGAGCCTCTGTGTAGCCTCTGATGTAATGGGGGAGCCTCTGATGTAATGGGGGGCCTCCGTGCAGCCTCTGATGTAATAGGGGAGCCTCTGTGTAGCCTCTGATGTAATGGGAGGCCTCTTTGCAGTCTCTGATGTAATGGGGGACCTCCGTGCATCCTCTGATGTAATGGGGGGCCTCCATGCAGCCTCTGATGTAATGGGGGAGCCTCCGTGCAGCCTCTGATGTAATGGGGGGGGCCTCTGTGCAGCCTCTGATGTAATAGGGGGCCTCCGTGCAGCCTCTGATGTAATGGGGGAGCCCCTGTGTAGCCTCGGATGTAATGGGGGAGCCTCTGTACAGCCTCTGATGTAATGGGGGAGCCTCTGTGTAGCCTCTGATGTAATGGGGGAGCCTCTGTGTAGCATCTGATGTAATGGGGGAGCCTCTGTGTAGCCTCTGATGTAATGTAGGGAGCCTCTGTGTAGCCTCTGATGTAATGTAAGGAGCCTCTGTGTAGCCTCTAATGTAATGGGAGGGCCTCTGTGCAGCCTCTGATGTAATGGGAGGGCCTCCGTGCAGCCTCTGATGTAATGGGGGAGCCTCTGTGTAGCCTCTGATGTAATAGGGGAGCCTCTGTGTTGCCTCTGATGTAATGGGGGGAGCCTCCGTGCAGCATCTGATGTAATGGGGGGAGCCTCTGTGCAGCCTCTGATGTAATGGGGGAGCCTCTGATGTAATGGGGGAGCCTCTGTGTAGCCTCTGATGTAATAGGGGAGCCTCTGTGTAGCCTCTGATGTAATGGGGGAGCCTCTTTGTAGCCTCTGATGTAATGGGGGAGCCTCCGTGCAGCCTCTGATGTAATGGGGGGGCCTCCGTGCAGCCTCTGATGTAATGGGGGGAGCCTCCGTGCAGCCTCTGATGTAATGGGGGGAGCCTCTGTGTAGCCTCTGATGTAATGTAGGGAGCCTCTGTGTAGCCTCTGATGTAATGGGAGGGCCTCCGTGCAGCCTCTGATGTAATGGGAGGGCCTCCGTGCAGCCTCTGATGTAATGGGGGAGCCTCTGTGTAGCCTCTGATGTAATAGGGGAGCCTCTGTGTTGCCTCTGATGTAATGGGGGGAGCCTCCGTGCAGCATCTGATGTAATGGGGGGAGCCTCTGTGCAGCCTCTGATGTAATGGGGGAGCCTCTGTGTAGCCTCTGATGTAATAGGGGAGCCTCTGTGTAGCCTCTGATGTAATAGGGGAGCCTCTTTGTAGCCTCTGATGTAATGGGGGAGCCTCTGTGTAGCCTCTGATGTAATGGGGGGGCCTCCGTGCAGCCTCTGATGTAATGGGGGGAGCCTCCGTGCAGCCTCTGATGTAATGGGGGGAGCCTCTGTGTAGCCTCTGATGTAATGTAGGGGGTCTCCGTGCAGCCTCTGATGTAATGGGGGGCCTCCGTGCAGCCTCTGATTTAATGGGGGGAGCCTCCGTGCAGCCTCTGATGTAATGGAGGGCCTCCGTGCAGCCTCTGATGTAATGGAGGGCCTCCGTGCAGCCTCTGATGTAATGGGGGGAGCCTCCGTGCAGCCTCTGATGTAATGGGAGAGCCTCTGTGTAGCCTCTGATGTAATGGGGGAGCCTCAGTGCAGCCTCTGATGTAATGGGGGGCCTCCGTGCAGCCTCTGATGTAATGGGGGGAGCCTCCGTGCAGCCTCTGATGTAATGGAGGGCCTCCGTGCAGCCTCTGATGTAATGGGGTGCCTCTGTGCAGCCTTTGATGTAATGGGGAGCCTCTGTGTAGCCTCTGATGTAATGGGGGGCCTTCGTGCAGCCTCTGATGTAATGGGGGGAGGCTCCGTGCAGCCTCTGATGTAATGGGGGAGCCTCTGTGTAGCCTCTGATGTAATGGGGGGCCTCTGTGCAGCCTCTGATGTAATGGGGGAGCCATGTAATGGGGGGCCTCTTTGCAGCCTCTGATGTAATGGGGAGCCTCTGTGTAGCCTCTGATGTAATGGGGGGTCCCCGTGCAGCCTCTGATGTAATGGAGGGCCTCCGTGCAGCCTCTGATGTAATGGGGGGAGCCTCCGTGCAGCCTCTGATGTAATGGGGGGCCTCCGTGTAGCCTCTGATGTAATGGGGGAGCCTCTGTGTAGCCTCTGATGTAATGGGGGAGCCTCAGTGCAGCCTCTGATGTAATGGGGGGCCTCCGTGCAGCCTCTGATGTAATGGGGGGAGCCTCCATGCAGCCTCTGATGTAATGGGGGGCCTCCGTGCAGCCTCTGATGTAATGGGGGAGCCTCCGTGCAGCCTCTGATGTAATGGGGGAGCCTCCGTGCAGCCTCTGATGTAATGGGGGAGCCTCCGTGCAGCCTCTGATGTAATGGGGGAGCCTCTGTGTAGCCTCTGATGTAATGGGGGGCCTCTGTGCAGCCTCTGATGTAATTGGGGGCCTCCGTGCAGCCTCTGATGTAATGGGGGGGCCTCCGTGCAACTTATGATGTAACGGGGGGCACCTCTGATGCTTACATAATAATGTACGTAACGTACTCATCTCTCGTACGTTCTCCTCCATATACAAGTCATAGATTACAATGTAACCAGCGAGAGATCACTTCTCTGACATCCTATACACAGAGTACAGTGCTGGGGGTGTATTGTATCCATCCTATACACAGAGTACAGTGCTGGGGGTGTAATGTATCCAGTATGGGATGGATACATTACACCCCCCCCCCAGCACTGTACTCTGTGTATAGGATGGATACATTACACCCCCCCAGCACTGTACTCTGTGTATAGGATGGATACATTACACCCCCCCCCCCAGCACTGTACTCTGTATAGGATGGATACATTACACCCCCCCAGCACTGTACTCTGTGTAAAGGATGGATACATTACACCCCCCAGCACTGTACTCTGTATGGGATGGATACATTACACCCCCAGCACTGTACTCTGTGTATGGGATGGATGCATTACACCCCCCCAGCACTGTACTCTGTGTATGGGATGGATGCATTACACCCCCCCAGCACTGTACTCTGTGTATAGGATGGATACATTACACCCCCAGCACTGTACTCTGTGTATGGGAAAAGAGTAAAGTGCTGGGGGTGTAATGTATCGATCCCATACAGAGTACACTGCTGGGGTTGTAATGTATCCATCCTATACAGAGTACAGTGCTGGGGGGGGGGGTGTAATATATACCATGATTTGTGATGCTGGGGCTATATACTCTGTGCTGTGATGCTGAGCTGCATACTCCTGACACTATGAGTGGAAGCAAGTGGAATACAGGGGACGGAGTGGGTGGATTATATGATGGGTGTGGCTTATAAGTGGGAGGGGCCAGATGTGGAGGGGTGGGGTCTTGCGCCCCCCCATCCTAAAACTTCACCAGCCGCCACTGCCTCCCTTATTAAGAAAACAAAGCTGCCAAGCTCTACCTACCCCCTCCAACCTCTGTTGCTGGCTCTTTTTGAGATGATTGACAATCAGCAACATTCAGGGCCGATCCTACCCGGGGTGCAGTGGGTGCCCCGCACCCAGCGCTGTCATGCGCGAGGCGCCGAGGGAGCCGCCGAGGAGGTTCTTTTTTTATTTTTTTATTTTTTTAATCCGAGCCGCCGAGGAGGTTGTTTCTTTTTTTTGTTATTCCCGAGCAGGCCGAGCCGCCGAGCCGCCGAAGCCACCTGAGACCCGAGCGGGATGTGACGACGTGACGTCACACGGCCGCTCGGCTCCACCCACCGTGACCTCTGCCACAGCCATCTTCAGACAGCGTGCGGGAGCGAGCGCCGAGCGGAGCTGCCGCCTGATTCAGCTGAGATTGAGCGCCTCTGCCTCAGCCTGCCATGTCCTAGGTGGGTCTGTACTAATGGGGGGTTGTCCTGGGGGAGTCTGTACTAATGGGGGGTTGTCCTAGGG
This sequence comes from Rana kukunoris, assembly GCA_029574335.1. NCBI lineage: Eukaryota > Metazoa > Chordata > Amphibia > Anura > Ranidae > Rana > Rana kukunoris. The sequence goes on from JAJQKJ010000565.1 coordinate 46,882, forward strand.
TAGTATGTATTAATGGGGGGTTTGTCCTGGGGGGGGGTCTGTACTAATGGAGGGTTGTCCTGGGTGGGTCTGTACTAATGGGGGGTTGTCCTGGGGGAGTCTGTACTAATGGGGGGTTATCCTAGGGGAGTATGTACTAATGGGGGGTTTGTCCTGGGTGGGTCTGTACTAATGGGGGGTTGTCCTGGGGGAGTCTGTACTAATGGGGGGTTGTCCTAGGGGAGTATGTATTAATGGGGGGTTTGTCCTGGGGGGGGTCTGTACTAATGGAGGGTTGTCCTGGGTGGGTCTGTACTAATGGGGGGTTGTCCTGGGGGAGTCTGTACTAATGGGGGGTTGTCCTAGGGGAGTATGTACTAATGGGGGGTTTGTCCTGGGGGGGGTCTGTACTAATGGGGGGTTTGTCCTGGGGGGGGGTCTGTACTAATGGGGGGTTGTCCTGGGTGGGTCTGTACTAATGGGGGGTTGTCCTGGGGGAGTCTGTACTAATGGGGGGTTGTCCTAGGGGAGTATGTACTAATGGGGGGTTTGTCCTGGGGGGGTCTGCACTAATGGGGGGTTGTCCTGGGTGGGTCTGTACTAATGGGGGGTTTGTCCTGGGGGAGTCTGTACTAATGGGGGGTTGTCCTAGGGGAGTATGTACTAATGGGGGGTTTGTCCTGGGGGGGGTCTGTACTAATGGGGGGTTGTCTTGGGTGGGTCTGTACTAATGGGGTGTTGTCCTGGGGGAGTCTGTACTAATGGGGGGTTGTCCTAGGGGAGTATGTACTAATGGGGGGTTTGTCCTGGGGGGGTCTGTACTAATGGGGGGTTGTCCTGGGGGGTCTGTACTAATGGGGGGGTTGTCCTAGGGGAGTATGTACTAATGGGGGGTTATCCTGGGGGAGTCTGTACTAATGGGGGGTTGTCCTGGGTGGGTCTGTACTAATGGGGGGTTGTCCTGGGTGGGTCTGTACTAATGGGGGGTTGTCCTGGGGGAGTCTGTACTAATGGGGGGTTGTCCTAGGGGAGTATGTACTAATGGGGGGTTTGTCCTGGGGGGGGTCTGTACTAATGGGGGGTTTGTCCTGGGGGGTCTGTACTAATGGGGGGTTGTCCTGGGTGGGTCTGTACTAATGGGGGGTTGTCCTGGGGGAGTCTGTACTAATGGGGGGTTGTCCTAGGGGAGTATGTACTAATGGGGGGTTTGTCCTGGGGGGGTCTGTACTAATGGGGGGTTGTCCTGGGTGGGTCTGTACTAATGGGGGGTTTGTCCTGGGGGAGTCTGTACTAATGGGGGGTTGTCCTAGGGGAGTATGTACTAATGGGGGGTTTGTCCTGGGGGGGTCTGTACTAATTGGGGGTTGTCTTGGGTGGGTCTGTACTAATGGGGGGTTGTCCTGGGGGAGTCTGTACTAATGGGGGGTTGTCCTAGGGGAGTATGTACTAATGGGGGGTTGTCCTGGGTGGGTCTGTACTAATGGGGGGTTGTCCTGGGGGAGTCTGTACTAATGGGTGGTTGTCCTAGGGGAGTATGTACTAATGGGGGGTTTGTCCTGGGGGGGTCTGTACTAATGGGGGGTTGTCCTGGGTGGGTCTGTACTAATGGGGGGTTGTCCTGGGGGAGTCTGTACTAATGGGGGGTTATCCTAGGGGAGTATGTACTAATGGGGGTTTTGTCCTGGGTGGGTCTGTACTAATGGGGGGTTGTCCTGGGGGAGTCTGTACTAATGGGGGGGTTGTCCTAGGGGAGTATGTACTAATGGGGGGTTTGTCCTGGGGGGGTCTGTACTAATGGGGGGTTGTCCTGGGTGGGTCTGTACTAAAGGGGGGTTGTCCTGGGGGGGTCTGTACTAATGGGGGGTTGTCCTGGGGGGTCTGTACTAATGGGGGGTTTGTCCTGGGGGTATCTGTACTAATGGGGGGTTTGTCCTGGGGGTGTCTGTACTCATGGGGGGTGGTTTGTCCTGGGGGGTCTGTACTGAGGGAGGGGGTTTATACTTAGTTAGGAGTCTGCACTGACGGAGGGGGTCTATACTAAGTGGAGGGGGTCTGTAGGGGCGACTATAGGTGGAGGAAGGGGGGCAACACCATGTTTTACCTCAACTGGTGACAGCAACCCTAGTGACGCCACTGCAGCTGCGGGCTCTTCATTCCTCCTCCCACTCTCTCTCCTCCTTCTCTTCACGCGCAATGCTGTACTAGCGATGCTTGCCAGGGAAGAAATAGAATAGAAAAAGGAGCAGAGAAGAGGATTGTGGGACTTGTAGTTCGAGGACTGGCAGCCCCACTGTAAAAAAGAAACTGCAGCCCACACGGCTTCAGCTGAATGGGGGAGAGAGAGAGAGCCAGGACCCCAGGAAAGCTTTTAGGGAAGTGCACCCAGGACTCCAGAGGACAGTGCTGAGAGAACACCATCAGAGAAAGAACCCTGCTGCCGTGCGCCACCAGAGGGAAAGCCACACAGCCTAGTGCCATCCCTGGCGGAGAAAGGATTGGAGTCATTGCCAGAATACAGATCTGGGCTCTACCCAGTGGAGTATCCATGAGCAATTCAGATTGAGCTGACTCCTGATCAGAGGAACTGGTGTTGTTGGTCAGGTGAGAGCCGATCGGCCATTATCTACTTATGTCAATAGGAACTGCAGTCTCTGACCATCTCCTGTATTATATCTGCAGTCTCTGACTGTCTCCTGTATTATTTCTCCAGTCCCTGACCATCTCTTGTAGTATGTCTGCAGTCCCTGACCGTCTCTTGTAGTATGTCTGCAGTCTCTGACCATCTCCTGTATTATATCTCCAGTCACCGACTGTCTCCTGTAATAGGTCTACACTCTCTGACCAGCTCCTGTACTATGATTGCAGTCTCTGACCATCTCTTGTATCATGTCTGCAGTCTCTGACCATCTCCTGTACTATGATTGCAGTCTCTGACCATCTCCTGTATCATGTCTACAGTCTCTGACCATCTCCTGTACTATGTTTTGGGGCACTTTCTAACAGTATCAGAGAGGTTCCCCTCCAGGTCTCATTAGTGTACGCTCTTCCAGTATTTTCTTTATTGTTAAAAGATCATGGGAGGATCCCTAGGCAACAAAGACTTCTTAGAGGAGCATCTCTGTGTTTGAGTCATTGCCACAGAAACATTTGTAAAGGGGAGGAGTTGGTAAGATGACCACACCCCTTTGTGGGGGCGCCAGAATTATTTCTGCACCCAGGTGCCTGTGACCCTAGGATCGGCCCTGGCAACATTGTACCCATTTTTTGCAAGTCCAGCATGGATTTGACAATGCTGCTGTCCAGGGGTTGCTTCTCCACAGATGCAGTTGAGAAGTAAATGTTGCCATCTTAAGACTAGAGGTACCATGGCCTTGACATGAACCTGGGACCTCTGCTGTGTCTGGCAATGGCTATTCTCGCTGAGATACCTGTGATGCTGGACAGCACTCTGTCTGATCCATTGAACAACCCAGCCTTGTGGTTCTAAAGGCTGAAGGTTTTTTTTTATCTTCATGCATTCTATCAATGAGTCAGACATGAGTCATTGAGTCAATGAAGAGAGCGCGGGGGAGGGGCAGTGTTGTGGCTTTATGTGTCTTATGGACGCATGGAGCAGCAACTTGGGTGTAAGCATGCAGCAAAGGTTTTTTTTCTCGGGGCACTTCTGGATGGATTGGAGCCAGAAGCTGAAGTGAGGTACACCAAAAAAAAACAGTATCAGAGCTGCTCTGTGCAAAACCACTGCACAGAACGGATAAGTATAACATGTATATTATTTTAAAAAAACAAACAAAAAGCGAAGCTTTAATACTACTTTAACGTCTGCTGAATGTTGAATTATTTGCTCCTTTCATGAACTTCCTGATTTAAGCCATGTCTCTGCACTTCCTGTTTGCCAGATTATTGTGCTCTCTCCAGCCAGTATCTCGCTCTTGTCTTCCCTGCTGCTGTTCATATTTTGCTACCACTCGTTATCAACCCTTGGCTTGTTCCTCAACTACGCTTCTGCCTGATTCCAACCTGCAACAACTCGTTATCGACCCTTGGCTTGTTCCTCGACTACGCTTTTGTTTGATCATTACCTGCTTACTGCATCCGCTACTTGACCTCAGCTTGCTGACCACATGGTGGAGCGATCCTGAGGATCGTGACATGGTACTAACACGCAGCAAAATCCATTGACACCATCAGGAGCTCTGGTGAATACGGTTAGTACTTACACTGCGCACCTCAGTTGAGCCCACGTCATCAGGATGACTGCCTGTGTACCTATCCTGCTGGTCGATTGCACTCACGCAATTGCTATAGCAACTAGTCTTTAAGCTTGACCCCTGATCATGTGTTACTGGATGAATTGATGCAGCCACCACATCCAATGATTGGTAATCTACAATATGTTACATTTTTGTTTTTGGGTTTAATTACACTTTAGCCACTTCACCTCTTAAAACCTCTATGTATTACTCGCACATTTCAAATATCTAGAGTACCATTAGACATGTGCATTCGTTTTCGCTAGAATGCATTTTCGTCCGAAAATCTGTTTTTTTCGTTATCGTTTTAACAAACGATAACGAAAGTGCAAGAATTGAAAACCGAAAGATCCGACATAAAAAAAAAATTTTTTATTTAGTTACTCCCGAAAATCGTTTTGATTTATTTCGTTTTTCGTTGGGGAATAGCTTTTGTCTGAAAATCCAATAATACTTGGTTTCTGGTGAATGATCAAAAGAATATTCGACCGGGAACGTCGAATCTTTACGTCTCATGAATCGAAATCTATTCTCTGTAATGTCTAATCTATTATTTCTATAGTGTCGAATCTTTTCTCTATAATGTCGAATCTTTTCTCTATGATGTCGAATCTTTTCTCTATGATGTCGAATCTTTTCTCTATGATGTCGAATCTTTTCTCTATGATGTCGAATCTTTTCTCTATGATGTCGAATCTCTCTATATCGAATTTTTACCGCAACGAAAACGAAAATAAAGCTTTCCAAACGAAAACGAAAAAACAAAACAAAATATTCCAGTCTGCACATGTCTAAGTACCATTATCAAGCTCCATGTTTTAACTCCCTCATAACCAGCGTGTTTCTTCATTTCCCAAAAATGTTGAAAGAAAATGGATCACTTTTGGGTCATTTGGGGGGTTACATTTGTACAGGCCTTGCATTTTTATTGGCTTTTATGTAGAAAAAAAGGGACTTTTTTCACATTGTTTTGTCTTTCTCCTTTGCATAGTAAAAAATGTAAAACATGTAATTAAACTGTGGTTATTAAATACCACAAAAAGAAAGCTCTATCCATCTAAAAAATGCTAAAAAGATTTTTTGGTACAGTGTTAACAATGTGATAATCAGTCAAAGTATCACAAGGCTAAACATGGAAACAATAGCCTGGTAATAAAGGGGGTGAATCATGATGGTACTGGGGTAATTAAAGTGACAGCACTGTATATACATTTCTCTTACCCAAGAAAATATGAGAACTATACCGTATTATATCATGACAGTTACAAATAACTTCTAGCCAAACCCGAAGTGCAAAGACTGAAATTTTTGTGCAAGGTTTCTAGTTCCATTTCAGCAGACTGCAGTGTATGTACCCGTTTACAATACAGATAAATACATGTACATGTTTATTTTAGTCATGATTACTGTATTTTCTACCAATAGAAAGTAACAACTTCTGTCACTTTTGCTTAAAAATTAAGTTTAGGTATGGACTAATTTGCATAGTTACATTGGCCCTATCTGGTCATTCCCCAAGGAATCTGGAAATCACTGTAATAGGCACCACTACTGGTTTCCATGCCAAGTGGCTGCACTGCTGCTGAGTGAACACTCAGGAGGTCGCTTGCACAGCACATGCATCATTCAGAGAACACTGCATTTTGTCAATGAATGCAAATCATTTTCTGATTGAACAAGGTAGAGATGGTCACATCATCACTTTCTTTTCTGTTTTGTCTTTGCTCATAGTAGCCATGCCTGCTGGAGTGTTTTTCAGCTTCCATAGGGATCAGCCCTATATGGCACCTCCATACTTACTTTGGTCCAAGCTGGAACAATGTAACTATGCAAAATAGTCCATATGTAAACTTCAGCTTTAAAGGTTAGTAAACCTTAAAAAATGTATTTCTCTCATTTGCTTAATTTTATTTTGTTTGTTTGTTTAAAGGAATTTTTCATTTTTTTTTTTATTTAAAGCGGATCTCCACCCTGAAATTGAGTTTACCTAAATACTAATAGCGCTGCTAAACAATCCCTAATCGGCTATTAAAAAGAAATTAGGTGTTGTAATACCTATTAAACAGCGCGGCTTCCGGTTTAGTAGCTGGTCGGGTATTCCTCGGGTTTTTTTTATCCTTCCTGTCCCTCGCTCTGCATGCTGGGAGCCTTTCTAGGAGCTCCCTAATTATAATATTTAGCTGTATCAGCTAAGACATCGCGCGACTTTGTTTCACAGGAAGTGACGCGGTAGTAAACAAAGGAGAGGGCGGGTTTTATGAATGTTCTCCATTACAGTACGGGGCGGTAACTTTTCATTCATATGCCTGCCGTTGCGATAACAGACGCTCACGCCGCAGGACACCTTTGCCCGTGCGCGAGATCGAGCGGTGGATGCTGGGACAGCATCCACCGAGAACAGGAAATGACATGCTGGGTTCCTCTTCCTGCCCAAGAGCCAAGATGGCAACGGGGTGACCGGGAGAATATAACTCGTTATTTGGCACTATAAAGCAGCGGAGAGGCGGTTGACAACAAAACAAGTGAGTGTAGCACAACATTGCTATTTGTAATTTAAAGAGCGCATATTGAAAAAATCGATTTTTCGGCGGAGACCTGCTTTAACCACTTCCTTACTGGGCACATATACCCCTTCCTGACCAGGTGAAATTTCAGCTTGTGGCACTGCATCACTTTAACTGACAATTGCGCGGTCGTGCGACATGGCTCCCAAACAAAATTGGCGTCTTTTTTCCCCCCACAAATAGAGCTTTCTTTTGGTGGTATTTGATCGCCTCTGCGGTTTTTATTTTTTGCGCTATAAACAAAAATAAAGCAACAATTTTGAAAAAAAAACAGTGGGCCAGATTCAGGTACATCTGCGCATTATTGGACCGGTGTAGCGCACCGCCTTTACTTTAGACTTGCGCAATCTAGCCGCGCAATCATCCTATTCTCGTCGCTTTTACTCATAAATTTGCGAATGCGTAACGTTATTTCAGAGGCGTAAGGCGGAGTAATACAAATTGGGAAGGACGTGGGCGTGTTACATTGAAATGAGCCGTGACCCCATGCAAATGAAGGGCCGGCCGGCTCGCGCATGCGCGCTTGAAGGAGACCATGGTCAGCACCTCTCTGCGCATGCTCACAACTCGGGAACAGCGCAATCAGTGAAATTGGAAGTAGACCCGGGCAACTTTGCTGAACTACGCAGACAGCATAAATAGCCAGACACAAAGGCCGTGTACACACGGCAGAGAACCTCGACGGGCAGAACACATCGTTCCGCCCGTCGAGGTTCCCTGCCGGCCGTCGAAATCGGCGACCCGGCCGTCGGGAATGGCAACCAGCCATTCTTCCAGGCGGGCCGTCGAGCAAATAGAGAGCGTGCTCTCTATTTCTGCTCCACGGGCTTCCCGACGGGAAGCTCGCCGAGAGTGTACACACGGCCGAGGTCCTCGCTGGAATGCAGCTTCCAGCGAGGTTCTCGCTGGTTTCCAGCGAGAACCTCGGTCGTGTGTACACGGCCAAACACACTTCCATTGCAAAAGTACATCCCTTTGTTTCCCTTCCCATATAGCAAGGTGCTTTTGTTTCCGTTGTTAGTTGCGTTGTGATTTGTCTTTGTCAGTTTTGTGTACTGTGTGATCAAGTGTTTGTTAGAAGATATTTGAAAGTGATTTTTGCTAAGTGTTTGTGAGACTTTTTGTTTGATAGTTTTCTGTTTGTTTGTTTTCTTGCTTGATTGGTCGTGCTTGTTTTTGTGTGTGTTTTTGGTTGACTGGGAGTGATTTTTGGTCAGAGTATGACAGAGAGGAAGAGGAAATTAAATTTTTCTTTGAGGGAGAAACAAATTCTTGCCCGGGCCATTTCCGACCACGGCCCGGAGAGTGCCAACACCACCCCGGCCAGGAAGAGGGAGATTTTGGACCATATCACTGACCAGGTGAATTCAGCGGGGGGGGGGGAGACCCAGACCCAGACCCGGTCGGGGATTGAAAAAAGATAAATGACCTCCGGCGTCTGGTCAAAAAGAAGCTGGCCAAAATGCTTGCCCATGCCAGGGCCACAGGAGGGGGCCCACCATGCCCTGTTAGGCTGACAGCGGAGGAGCGTGCGGTGGCCCAGACCTTTCATCGGCAAGAAGTGGAGGGCCTGCCTGGCTATGACTCAAGTCAGGAGGCTGTGATGCCAGTTAAGGTTTTTTTTTCTATCAGGTGTGTAGCATGTGTGGGGGAGGGGGGAAAGGGAATATGTGGCAAGTGTGTGGATCCTCCAACCTGTGAATGTTTTGTGTCATCCACAGATGTGCAGGAGGGTGCTGGGCCATCTGGCCTGACCGCACCATCCCCAGGACAGCAGCCTAATGAGGCCCCCCCCCGACAAGGCCTGAGTCCGCGGAGGAGGTTGAAGAGGAGGAGGTTGAAGTGGAGGAGGAGGAGGTTGAGGAGGAGGAAAAGTTCATGTCAGGCACTGGACTATTGTTTTTGGAGGACTTTTCCCCTCTGGCTGGCAGCAGCCAGCCCTCCCTAAGGGGGAGCCCCCCCCTCCTCCCCCAACATGGCTCCCCTCCCAAGGGGCTCCCCTTCTCCCCGGCCTCAAGCATCAGCTGGAGGCAGGAAGGCAAGCCAGAAGACCAGGGGGTGGCCGATGTCCTGCCCGCCACTATGAGAAAGGACCAGTTCCTTTAGACCCGCCTGGGAAAGGTCAGCCAGACATTGGTGCGGATGGAGGAGAGCCTGTCCTCCATCAAGGATACGCTTGGGAACCTGGACTGCCACTCCCGGGCTTTTACAAACTGCCTTAACGACCTGCAGACTACATCAGCAGGCGTTGGGCAGGATGTGAGGGCCCTCACCCAGGCTATCTAGGCCAACACGGCAACACTAGGTGCTGCGCTGGACAGAATTGCCGTGGCCTTGGAGGGCAGGCCGCCAGGTGGGCAGAGACCAGGGGCTGCTCCTCCTTCCCCGGTTTACCCCCTCCCCCATGAGTCTCCCGTGAGGAGCCGGGGCCGTGGCCGGGGGCACCCCAGGCGTGGCTCACGTCAACGGCAATAATTTTTTTTTCCACTTTTTTTTGGGCTTTTTTTTTTTGCTGGAATTTTTTTGATTTTGCTGGTAATTTTTTTTTTTTTTTTTTTGGGTTGTGAATGCTGTTTAAATGTGGGGGTGACATTCCTGCCGGAAAAGGGGTGTCACCCTCAATTTTGGTGGAGAAGGGTTCCCTAGGACCAGGGAGAAGTGATCCCCAGGTCCGTGTGAATGGTGTATGAATGTACAGTGACATAATTGGAGCCGTGGCGTGGCGTTGCTGCTCACAAGTCCTGCATGGTGGACTGGTGCCAATCCAATTTGATGAGGATGTGGGGTGTGTGTGCTATGGACCACAGTGGTGTGCATGCATGCATTCTCATTGTGCCATGATTAATGTGTGTGTTTTACGTGCAAAGATGCCCAATGTGAGCTGTCTCCTGGCTGCTCTTCCCTCAGAATACGGGGCAGCCTCGGTTAGGGGGGGATTGTCTGGTTGGGGGGTCAGTTCATCACGTAGGTCAATTTGCAGGCCCTTTCTTACTGCGACGTTGTGCAGCAGGCAACAGGCACCGATGATCTGGCACACAAAGTTTGGGGAATACAACAGGGTACCCCCAGACTTATCCAGGCATCGGAAACGTGACTTCAGGAGGCCAAAGGTGCGCTACACCACTGCACGTGTTTGGGCATGGGCTTGATTGTATCTTTCCTCTCCTGGGGTTTGGGGGTTCCGGATAGGAGTCATGAGATGGGGTCCCAGTGGATATGCAGAGTCACCTGGAAGGGAAAAGACAGGAGGATGTTAGTCATGCATGTGCCCGTTGTGATGTGTGCATCATGGGGGGGTACAGTCATGCCTGCCACCCATGTCACTCACCAACCAGCCAGGTGTCCCCATACACGTTCTGTTCGAATTCCATTTGGATGGGGCTTTGATTGTATATGTAGCTGTCATGGCTGGATCCGGGGTGTTTGGCACGGACGTGCCATGTGAGGCCTTGGGCATGGACTATCACCTGTACGTTGATGGAATGCCAATGCTTCCGATTGCGGTACATGTGCTCTGTCTCATGGGGGGCCTGGATTGCCACATGTGTGGAATCTGGCAATTCTGTAGAAATCTGTCATTGCCTTCAGCCGCAGGTCCTCAGTGGTTGGTTTGATGATTTAGTTGGCCATGCGTCTGAGGATTGCAGGGACATCCTGGTGCACACATCTGCTCACGGAGGATTGTGACATCCTAGCCACCACTCCACTTGTTCTTTGAAAAGAGCCACTGGCCAGGAAATGGAGTGTTGCCATGACCTTGACCAGTGGCTTCACTGCATGTGAGCGGTGTGTTGGGCTGGTGATGTCCTCCTGCAGGGCTGTGGTTAATTCCTGGATGGCATGAGGGGTGAATCTGAAGATGCGATACACCTCAGAATCACTCATGCCAAACAGGTCTATGCGTGTGCGGTATATCCTCTCCCGTGCCATCCTCCGTGCCCTCCTCCATCTTTGCTCCTCTAAAGTCAGTAGTGTAGCTATGAGCGTGGATGTCCCTGGCATGTTGGCATACAGATTGGTGTGCAACACGTGTGACTGCTCAGCTCCTCACTAACAGTGTTGCTTTATCTGACATGTAGACGATTTTTCAAATTTTAGACCAGCTTTTATAGGGTCTAATTTTAGACAGGACATTTTGCTGTTGCGCAAAGCGCGTAGCCTGCGCTGCGCCAACGTTCTTTTGTGGATCCCCGTAACTCCCTCATTAGCATATTTGAATAGCAAATCAATGGTGTGTCTAGCGCAGTTTTGCACGGACGGATGCGCCAGTCTATCGAAATTACGCTGGACAAAAAAAAGTAGATTTCTTGCGTATCTCGTTTTGGGAATGCCGTGCATCGAAACGCACGCGCACATTTAGACTTACGCCGCGCATCTCCTGTTGTGCAGGCGTAATCGCTCTCTGAATCTGGCCCAATATTTTTTACTTGTGGCTGTAATAAATAGCCCAATTAAAAAAATAAATACAATTTTCTCAGTCTTGGCGATACGTATTCTTCTACATATTTTTGGTAAAAAAAAAAATCGCAATAAGTGCCTGGTTTGCGCAAAAGTTATTGCACTTACAAAATAGGACAGAATTATTATTATTTTTTATTATTTATTTTTTTACTACTAATGGCGGCGATCAGCATTTTTTTCGTGACTGTGACATTATGGCGGAGACATCGGACACTTTTGACACATTTTTGGCACCATTCACATTTTATACAGCGATCAGTGCACTAATTACTGTATAAATGTGACTGCATTGAAGGGGTTAACACTAGGGGGTGAGGAAGGGGTTCATGTGTACACTAAATTGTGTTCTAACTGTGGGGGGAGTGACTGGGGGAGGTGACCGATGCTGTGTCCCTATGTACAAGATGATTTTAATGATGCTTAAATTAAAAAAAAATATTAAAAAAATAAATAAAAATAAAAATTCCTTTTAAATACTGTACCTGCTGGGTGTCTATAGTTTGCCTGTGAAAACGTCTTTGAGAACTAAGGTCCTGCTCCTGAAAAAAAGACCGTTTTTAAAACTTTTTTCCATTGATACATGTTCCCTGGGGCAAGACCCGGGTTCTCAAAGACGTTTTCCAACAATAACTTGAATATTGGGCTTTAAAATTAGCACTTTTGAATTCGAACCTTCGAGTCCCATAGACTTCAATGAGGTTCTAAATGTTCGCGCGAACGGGCGGTCTGTTCAAACGTTCTGGTGCGAACCGAACGCGGGGGTGTTCAGCTTATCCCTAGTTGCTGTTAATTACTTGATAATGACATGGTTTTGTCCCTTCTGTTAATTGACCCCTTGCATGGGTGTACAATTAAATATTCCAGTGAGAATAAGGCATGAACGAAATGTTCAGGGGTTAAAGAGATGTGAAAGCCATGAAATGCTTATTAAAGCTTAACCTGCATTATAGTATAGAGAAAATAGGAAAACATTGAGTGTAATCATTAGATGTATAAACTACATATGGCTGTCAGAATGCAATATTTTTCTGATAGTGGGTTTTAAGTCAGTTTGACTCCAGCCTGTTTTTAAAAGTCATATAAGTTCATATTCATTAGGCCTCATGTGGTCTTCTTACAACTCCTTTTTTCCCACTGACTAATAAAAGATAAACTCAAAGAAGCCTCAGTACATTTGATAAGTCAAGAACTTCATATGCTCTGACATAATTTTACAACTTTCCAAGGTTGAATTTGAACAAACTGCAGTTATTTTATGCCTCAAATCAATTATTGAGTATACATTATTTTAAAATACAGTATAGTTCCTTGGTGTGACAGATAAGTAAACCGCATTTTGGAACTGGGCAACCTTGAATCAGACCTACATAGGGTAGATACATAAAAAGTATTGCCAATTGGGTCTGATCTGTGCAGCTTTTTAATTTCACTTTCTTTGTTTTTAAACCTTTTTAATGGGGAGAAGGCACCCCATATAACCACTTAAAGAGGTTGTAAAGGTAATTTTTTCCCCCTAAATAGCTTCCTTTACCTTAGTGCAGTCCTCCTTCACTTACCTCATCCTTCGATTTTGCTTTTAAATGTCCTTATTTCTTCTGATAAATCCTCACTTCCAGTTCTTCTGTCTGTAACTCCACACAGTAATGTAAGGCTTCCTCCTTGGTGTGGAGTGTCGTGCTCGAGGTAAGTGAAGGAGGACTGCACTAAGGTAAAGGAAGCTATTTAGGAAAAAAAAAAAAAAATTACCTTTACAACCCCTTTAACGACCAGTCCTAATTTTTTCTTAGACAATTATCTCAAACCTCCAAACATTATATTTTTGTAGCAGAGGCCCTAGATAATAAAATGACGGTCAATGCAATTTTTTATGTTACATGGTTTTTGCGCAGCAGATTTTTTTTTAGACATAAAAAAAATGAAAGATGTTATGCTAGTTAGATTGCTAACATGTCATACTTTAAAATTAAGCATGCTGGTTGAATGGCCACAAACTACAGTACTTAAAAATCTCCATAGGCAACGCTTTAAAATATCTACAGGTTACCAGTTCAGAGTTACAGGGGAAGTCTAATGCTAGAATTATTGCTGTTTCTCTGACTTTGGTGGCAATACCTCACATCTGAGGGCGGGGGTGCTTTAATTTTTTTAATATTTATTTTATTACCTTTTTTTATTTTTACACCTTCTCTTTAATTTTCTTTTTTTTGATCACTTTTATCGCTATTGCAAGAAATGTAAACATCCCTTACAATAAAAATACAACTTGACAGGTTCTCTTTATGGAGAGATAAAAAATAAAAAATAGATCTAATGCTTAAACAAAAATGGCCTTGTTTACATTGGGCTGGAACTAAAAGTGAAGCCATAACATCATTCCTAGACCATAGAGATGAGCTGAGGACATCTTTCCTCCGCTCATCTTTGTGACCAGCCACCGTCAGTGATAGATTGGTTCCTGTGCTCACTGGTCATCCAGGTCATCCTTAAAGTGGTGGGGGTGACCCTTCCCATGGCTTTTTAAAAAGTGATCCAGCAGCGACTCTAATGCTAGGATTTGTTTTTTTCAGAAAGACTAGTGCATAGTTGGTCTAGCTACAGCCATAAACCTGGTGTTAAATGTCAAACATAGAACATACCGTATTTTCCCAGTTAGGTAGTTGGCAAGTGCAGTCAATCCAGTACACTAGTCAATAGCACCTGATTTGTAACAGAAGATTGTGGGACCTTGTGGGTATGGTATTCAAGAGAAATCTAACTACCCACCTTGGCTGTAATTATTACTCTAAATCATCATGCTAGTGGACTGGTAAAGGAGTCCACTAAACATTATGAGGTGGAACAGGAAAGTCAAACACCACCTTTAAAAACAAAACTTAAGTGATGTTGTTCTACCTCTCAGGAACGATTTAGTCCCCTTTCACACTTATACGACTTGTCCCACGATTTTGGACTGCAAAATCGTATGACAAGTCATTCTCCATTTTTTTCAATGATTACCATTCATACTGGCACGATTTTAAGTAGTGCCGACTTCAAAGTAGTCCTTGCACTACTTTGGTCCGATTTTGATGCCACTTACAAAGGCATTCATTGAAATCGCGGCCACGAATCGCAGCAAAATTGCGGTAAAATCGTGCGACTTTGAAGTCATACAAGTGTGAAAGGTGTCTAAACTTGACAGCTAGAAACCGGGGTCTAAAAATGTCCGTTTAGTCGTGTTTACATGCCACGTTTAGCCGCATTTGCGTCTAGAAGCAATTAAAAAAAATCTGCTTTGTTAAAATAAAAACGTCTGTAAACAAAACACTGCTAAACGTGAGTTACCGCGTTTAGCTGCGCTTTCCGCTTGAAATGCCTCCAAACAAAGCTTCTGAACGCATTTTTTTGGGTTCCAGAAAAAGCCTCTAAACTCAACTGCCTACAAATGGCTATAAACGACCCTGTGTTCATGTACTGATAAGATAATATAGAGGAGAGTTCAGGAGCCCAACTGCTCCTAAACGTTCGTTTACCAGCAGCAGTGTACATGAGGCCTAAAAAGGCCAGCAGGTAAAAAACAAGCTTTGTTGCAATACTCACCTTCAATCCAGAGCTGTTACCCACAGTACTTCCTCTATCCCACTAGATGTAAGCACTCTAAAGCCTCATACACACGATTGGATTTATGATGGAATAAATTCTGATGGATTATTTAGTCGGATATCCGATGAAGCTGACTTTCATCAGTCTTGCATATACACTGTCAGACTAAATTCCGACTGTGCCAAAACGCGGTGATGTAAAACACTATGAGGAGCCGAAAAAATTAAGTTAAATGCTTCCCAGCATGCATCGACTTGATTCTGAGCATGCATGGATTTTTTCTGCGATGGAGTTCCACACAGACGATCAAAATGTACTATCGTTTTTTTATCCATCGTAAAAATGTAAAACATGTTCTATTTTTTACACTGATGGAAAAAAGATCGATGGGGCCCACACACGATCGGTTTGTCCGATGTAAACAGTCCATCGGACTGTTTTCATCGGATAAACCGATCGTGTGTATTCGGCATTAGGGTCACACGTCACTCGGCATCATTCAAAACATATTCCGTGAGCAAAGGCAATCATGGAAATGCCTTCTTGGGACATTTCATCACTCTGGATTGGTCTCGCGTTACTCCAGAACAGCTGGTTCTCAAAATTGTTGAGGGGACGCAAAAGAAAAAAACAATTGCAGCCTCACTGTGCCCATCAAATGCAGCCACTGGGCCCATCAAACGCAGCCACTGTGCCATCAATTGTCACCACTGTGCCATGCCATCAAACGCAGCCACTGTGCCATCAATTGTCACCACTGTGCCATGTCATCAAATGCAGCCACTGTGCCCATCAATTGTCGCCACTGTGCCAATTGTTGCCACTGTGCCCTTTAATTGTCACTACTGTGCCCTTTAACTGTTGCCACTGTGTCCTGTAATTGTCACCACTGTGCCCTGTAATTGTCACCACTGTGCCAATTGTCGCCACTGTGCCCTTAAATTTTCGCCACTGTGTCCTGTAATTGTCGCCACTGTAAATTGCTGCCCCCACACCTGGCACTTACCTTTCTGGGGTTGGCCATCCTCCTTCCACGGTTCCTCAATGTCTTCTCCCACCAGAACCAGAACCGGTGAACCTGATTGGCTGAGATGCATGTCAGTCTTATCCAAGGAATGCACCCCCCGTGCGTCCCCTGGATAAGTATTTGGAAGCCTATTACAGCCTGATGGCTGTAATCGAAAAGCCTATCAGAGCCGCTGGCTCGCCTTGTACACACGGTCGGACATCAAACAAACTTTCCCTTGGATTTTTGTCCGGTCACACCCATAGTATACACACGCTCTGACATTTCTGCAAACTTTTCTAAAACTTTCCCAACATCACGTGGTTTTTCTGCTCTTTTCTGCTCTTTACCGCCACCCTTTGGTTAACTTCTGCTATTGTTGGTTGATTTTAACATTGGTTCTGAGCATGCGTATTTGCACTTTGTACAAAAGTCTGGTGGCTTGCTGTACACACAGTCGGACTAGGCACCATCGGACTTTTGTTGCCGAAAAGTTTGTCCATTTGCAGACCGAACTATTTGTCCGATGAAACCAATAGCAATGCATGAATCTATGCATTGTATTCAGTGGTGGTGTGGGAGCGAGAGGGGGCAGCGCTCCGGCGCCCTCTATGGACGCACAGCCACTGCTCTAGAACAGTGCAATACTAACATTTCATTACATATGTGTCAAACTGTCCTGGAATAAGGACTACCCACCACCATGCTGGGAGACCAAAGATCTGTGAGGTCAGTGCATAGTGCACGAAACTAGAAAAAAAGGTTAGTATGTTCTAATTTTTTTTTTTTTATGACATTGGGATTTTGGGTGAGGAAGGTTGGGCGTGGTATTAGGCTTTAATTTGTAATAAAGGAGGCAGGCAGACACAATATTTTTGACAGGTGTGTACAATTATTTTACCAATTGCCCTCCCATTTTAATGAATGGATATGTTTTAAATAAGAAAAAAATACAGATCCCTGAACCCAAGCTGCCAAGCTGGATTGCAGACATGGGTCAAATCAAGCCACCAGAAGATGAAATTTACAAAAGTTTAGTTGTACCTAATTAGTAAGTAGATCTATTAAGTGTTTGACCATCTACTTTTTACATTTAAGTGCTACCCAATAGAATTAATGAAGCCCATGGAAAGTTGTCCGACTCAGTTCAGCACTTTTGAAATACCCTTTTTAAAGGATGACATCTGGTCTTTTGCTGTTACTGAATGTATGCAGACAGTCCGAAGTGAATACAAAACTCTAAAGAACAGTTTTCTGTACTGTGCTGAAACGTTCTGCTAATGCTCAGTGTCAGTGAACAAGGTAAAAAAAGGAAAGGCTTTCAACTACTACAAGCAATCTTATTTAATAAGGCAGTGTTAACAAAATACGTAGGTCCATAGTGCAGTAACCCATGACAAGCAAAGTTAAGTTAGTCAGTGATGAATTTCAACGGCTAAAGGTTACTGGATTGTGTACTTTGACTTATCAAATCAACACGTAGAAGTTTAAAAAGTGTTCCTAATTTACCTGTAGATGTAACTATTCCCTTAAAAGTAAATGTTTCTCATGATGCAAAATAGTTTTTCATGCTTTTCACTCTATCTAAGGCATAGATGTGCGCAGCCTAAAGCATTAGAGTGTGCACCCTAAAGCTCAAACACATGTGTGTGTGTCTACATATATGTGGCCCCAACACATTGATCTCCCTGCCGGCAGAGTGAAAGAGAAGTGCCTAAACTCTTCTCTAATGGCAGAGCCGGTAAGAGGAAATCTTTCTTCCTGCTGGCACACAGAGCAATAATGCTAATGTGTATGGGATGATTAGGGTGTGCCCAGGCACAACCGGCGTACCCTGTGTGCACGCCTATGATCTAAGGCTAGCTTCACATATGTACGTTTTGTAGCAAATTTTCAACAATTGATTTAGCATGGTTTCATATGGCTTCTACTTACACATATGCAGTCTCCTGCAGTACATTTTTGGAAAAGGTGTAGGACAGTGGTTCTCAACTCCTGTCCTCAGGACCCACTAACAGGCCAGGTTTGCAAGATAACTGAAATACATCACAGGTGATATCATTTTCTGCTCAGTAATTGCAGTATTGTAGTCTGCATATCCCCATGGTAATACTTAAAATCTGGCTTGTTAGTGGGTCCCGAGGACAGGAGTTGAGAGCCACTGGTGTAGGGACTATTTACATGCAGGAAGATCCATTCTTGGGTTCATAGACTTCAATGAAAATACATAAAAACAATGCACGTATATACGTTTTTGGTGTGTTTTTGGTAGAGTTTTGTGTTTAACAGCCAGTTCTATGCCTTCTACAAATAAATGCATGAAAATGCATCAAAAATGCATTCAAAACTTAAAAAATGCACCAAAAATGTGTAAAAAAACATATGCGTGAACCTAGCCAAACCTCCCATCTAATGTCTATTATTGCCCAACATATTATTGGACAGGCATCTGAAGGATAGCAAAGTCTACTCTGTCTTTCCAAAATGATTAATAGGAGAAACTGTGCACTAATCATAAGGTTATGCTTCAATCACCAAAAATAAACCAGTATTTCTGCCTTTTATAGCCTTGGAAGAGCTTATGTCCAAGGACACAAAATTGATAGATTTAAAGCTGAAATCAGCAATCCAAATGGTTCCCTGATGTGTAATTCATCTTACATCTTCTTACAGCTTCATTTGCAGAATAACATAAGTTTTACATAGTGGACATTTTGGCACACTTGTGCGGTGTAAAAATAATCTATTTAAGTAGGAATTCCTCTTCAGTGATCACAATTAAGAGGCAATAAGCTAGAATATTTTTTTGCACTGTGTATTGTATTTACTTGGCTATTGGTTCATTTTGCAATACAAAACACATCTTATAAACAAAAGTGCAAATACATCATATTTACATCTTATATTGTTTAACAATAAGCAGAATTGTAGTTAACATGGAAACTATAGAGAATAATAAACCACAGACCCTCAAGGCAGCTCAGAGGAACAGATATGGATGACTAATCATTATGACCCATTCACCTGTCTGGGGCTTTGAGTCCTGCTTTTAAAAATCATTGTTCATAGACACTTACAGTATATCTCCAAAGAAAGAAATACTTTCAAGTCTTAAAAAATAGCAATTAGATTCTACCCTGGATGCTTTATTGCATACTACTCCACAGTCCTCTTTATTCCTGTTCTCTCTGCCTTTTACTTTTTTAATGTTACTGTACATAATTCCTGTTCTGGTGATATCTCCAAATTCCAAATTCCAAAGTCAGTGGTTCTAACCATTCCCTGCGTTATTAAAGAAAAAAAAAATGGTTGGCTTCCGATATACTTAAAGTGTAGAGAGTAGCCTTGGGTGCAGGGCAATTTTCCCCATTTTCTTTTAATTTGTAGTGTCTCCTTAACCACTTCCCATTCATAAGCCATATATATATACCTATCTATATCTATATATATATATATATATATATATATATATATATATATATATATAGATAGATATATATCCTCAGGATCAAGTGGTTTATCCGGCATCGTGGCTGCTGTCACGGTCCTGGTATACTTTTTTTCAGCCTGTAAGCAACTTTCCAGTAATAGTGTTGCAAGTAGTCCGGCACACATAGCATTTTGCTTTTAGGCCAACAAGTTCAATTTTGGTGTCATCTGACCTTTTGCTGTGTCACCCACATGGCTTATCACAAACTGCAAATGGGACTTTTTATGTCTTTCTTTCAACAATTCTTCTTGCCATCTTCCATAAAGGCCAGATTTGTGGCATGCATGTCTAATAATTTAGATTCTCCCACCTGAGGTGTGGATCTCTGCAGCTCCTCCAGAGTTACCAGAGGCCTCTTGGCTGCTTCTCTGAAATAATACTCTCCTTGCCTGGCCTGTCAGTTGAGGTGGAGAGCCATGTCTTGGTAGGTTTGCAGTTGTGCTATACTCTTTCCATTTTCATATGATGAATTAAACAGTGTTCTGTGAGATGTTCATAGCTTTTGAGTTTTTTTGTAACCTAACCCTGATTTAAACTTCTCCACAACTTTATCCCTGAGCTTTCTCGTGTCTTCCTTGGCCTTCATAATGCTGTTTGTTCACTAAGGTTCTCTAACAAACCTATGATGGCTTCAAAGGACAGCTGTAAGTATAATGAGATTAAATTACACACAGGTGGACTCTATTTACTAATTAGGTGACTTCTAAAGGCAATTGATTCCACTAGATTTTAGGGTATCAGAGTAAAAGGGGCTGAATACAAATGCACGCCACACTTTTCAGATATTTATTTGTAAAACAAATTGAAAACCATTTATCCCTTTCCTTACACTTCACAATTATGTGCCACATTGTGTTAGTCGATCACATAAAATCCCAATAAAATGCATTTATTATTTTGGTTGTAATGTGACAGAATGTGGAAAATTTCAGGAATAATTTTTCATGGCACTGTAGATATAAGCAATGGCAGCTTGCATGAAAGGTTTCCCTTTAACGATGTTTCATACAGTATGTATGGCTTTTTTTCCCAGTCCAGCATTGTGCATGCATAAGTTGCTTATTGTTTTCCAGAGTTTTACACATCATTTCCCATTTGCAGTGATTAGAGGGAATGATTGGGATTTTCTATGACAATAAAGAGTGTATTGACAGGTTTTTTTTGGTGACTGCTTTCTATTCTCATCCGTTATTTCTGGTGTAGCAAATAGGATCCTGTCACATCAATGATGTTCTGTTACAGGTTCCACAAAGGCCAACATGCAATTCTTGTGCTGAGGGATAGAAATCATGTGGTAAAGAATTAGTGATGCTGAGGAACACTGCACAAGGGTCATTGCACATTGTACTGGCTGTGATTACAGTACCTTACATCAGCGGATGCATGTTTGTAAGTGTGCACCATCACAGAGTAGTCAGAATTCTCTTTATCATGAAAAACAAGACGCATCTGACCCTTCCATATCACGTGCGTAGAACTTAATCAACAGTAGAACATTTTGTAGTCAATGCCTGTTTCTGAAGCACAATACGCAATCAATTTTAGATTTTCTAACAATACAATGCTTTCCTTGTACGTTTTCCTCGCTTTTATGCGGTCCATTTATTTTGTGTATATAGAATCCAGTTAAAAAGAGAATAGAGGAGACTGTACAACATAACATTCTAGATGGAGAAATTTATATTTGTAGAGAAAGCAGAGTTGCAACAATATACGGATATCATCCATCTTATTGTGTTGGCATTTTGCTATCTCTCAGTGTAACAAAGTATAAAAATATCGTTAGAAATAAGTCTCTTCAAAAGATTTCTGGGTAAATGACATTTTTACATGGCAGTTTTTTAAGTGAATATTATTAACATCAACATCTTGCCCACCTTGGCTTTGTCAACACAGAGCTAAAAGTTTTGTTCAGATGTCTGCTATGTTTAATATTTACTGTCAGTTAACAAAGACTTATTCCCGGTGTCTTGTGTTTTACCTGCATCTTTCTTGCGTTTAGTGGTTTCTACATCTGTTCTCTCATGGCATTTTTTTTTCCAGGATTTCTTTTTTAATTTTTTCATCATTACATACAAATAAATATATATACATTATTTAAAAGACATACATTATACAAACATACATAAACAGTCTCAATATAACCCCTTCATAAAATCTATCTCATATTTATAATAATTGCAATTCTTATAGTTACTGTACATATCCCCTTGTCTCATGTACACCATCCCAGCTTCTAACTTCTCTTTTCTAGATTAGAAGATTAATGAAGATAGAGGGGCATCATATTACCCTCTAAAGCAGTGGTTCTCAACCTGGGGGTCGGGACCCCCTCGGGGGTCAAATGATGATTTGCCAGGGGTCACCAAATCCTGGGCTGTTCCTGAAGCCTGCATCACTCTCCCAGCCTTTTTGCGGCCACCCAGGAGGGCTGTCCCTGGAGCCCGCAGCCGCCCACTCAGACTCTTCGCAGATGCCCATTTAGTTCACGGCATGGTTGGGGGGAAAAGACTAAAGGTCAGCTAACTGGTGAGGAATGTGAGGTGGGAGGGGCTGGAGAAGACCATATTTCCTGATTTCAGCATAGGTGTCACTGCTACGAGACATCACAAAATCAGAAACACAGTGAGTGACACTACCTGTGATTATAGTTGCCAATAAAAGGACTCGGGGAGTGCTAAATGTCTGTAGGTTAGGGGCGCAAGTTAATTGTCTTGGGTGCTGACAACCCACTCTACGAAAATAATTTTACTGTTAGGGGTCCCCACAACTTGAGAAATTTTATCAAGGGGTCACGGCACTAGAAGGTTGAGAACCACTGCTCTAAAGAGTACCTATCAAGTGAGCTCTATAATGTGTGAAAGGTGAAGGAGAGAAAAAAAAAGGCAAAAAACTTCTCTTTATCAGTGCCAAAGTGTAAAACAAAAAAAAAATAAAAGATGATAGAGGGACATCGTATTACCCTCTAAAAAAAAGTACCTATCAATTGAGCTCTAGAATGTGAGAAGAGAAAAGAGAGAGAGAAAAGAAAAAATATATATAAATATTTTTCGTAAATAGATGTGTGTTACTTTGGGGAGGCTTTCCCATCCAAGCATATATATACACTGACGTAGGAAAAATAAATGTTTTCCCATTATCAGTGTCAAAGTGTAAGACAAAAAATGAAGGAAGATAGAGGGACATCAGATTACCCTCTAAGATGTACCTATCAAGTGAGCTTTATAATGTGTGAAGGAAGAGGTAGAAGAGAAAAAAAAATATATAAGAAATTTCTCGTTGCATCAGTGCCAGAGTGTATAAAAAAAAAGGGGGGGAGGGGTGAAGGGAAATCTCCATCCACATCCACCTAGACACCCAGCTCCTTGAATTCTTTCCATTTACTCCATATCTTGTTGTACCCTAATCTACTTTCATTATCGATTGATATTAATTCCTCCATCCCACTAATTATATCTATTTATTTTATCCATTCTTCCACTGATGGGGCTTTCTTTTCCTTCCAGTTCTTTGGAATTAATGCTTTAGCTCCATTCAGTAGGTAAGGGACCAAAGACCTTCTATACTTTTTCCTTACCATATCCGTATTATGGAACAAGCTATGCCAGGGATCTTGTTTCACCTCTCAACCACTTATCCTCTTAATCATTTTTAGAATCTCTACCCAATATGCCTGTATCAGGGGGCATTGCCACCAGATATAGGCATGTGCCCCCTCCATCCCACACTCTCTCCAGCATAAAGATGATGTCTCATTGTTGATTCTATGGAGTTTCGTTGGGACATAGTACCATTTGGTAAGGAGTTTATAATTCATCTCTTTTACTTTCACATCTGTTGATGTAGAATGGACAAGATCTAATATTTGCCTCTTCCTTTCTTCCGATATGGTTTGATTTAATTCTTGTTCCCACCCTTCCAGTATTTTCCGTGTACCCATCTCTCCATTTGGTGTCAATATTCTATATATATTTGATATCCCCTGTTGTCCTATTCCTCCATGCTCTATACATTTTTCCCATGGGTTTAATTACTTCACATCACTCAGGGGTTTCTGGAGTGTGCCTACAAAGTGTTGAACCTGTCTATACCTCCATTCATCTCCTGGAAATAATCCATATTTTCCTCGTAGTTCTAACAAAGAGCACAAGATATTATCATTTATTAAATCCTTCAGTTTTAATGTGTCCAAAGTTGTCCATCTCAGGTACACTCCACCCCCCTTACCTGGCAGCAAATAGTCTGTATCCATAAGGGGCAACAACGGACTATTATAGGGACATTTTTTTTTTTACATACTGCGTTCCAGATTCTAAAGGTTTCTTTTGTTATTAATGGTATCTCCTTGGGTAAGCTTTGGAACCCATATTCTCTTTCCCAGATCCTTTTTACTTAGATTTTCTTCTACTTCTACCCATGTTTTCCTTTGTCCCTCTTTCTGAAATCAGTCAGTTATCCTCTTTAATACTGCTGCCTCATAATATCTTTTAAAGTCTGGTAGATATAACCCTCCCTCACATCTAGGTCTAGTCAGGGTCTCAGCTGATATTTGTTTTTTTCCTTCTATATAAACCTCCTTAATATCTTCCCCAGAATTTTAAAACATTTATCAGAAGTGTTTGGAAAACATACAGGACTTTTAAGTAGTATCATCATCTTGATAGTACTTATTCTACCCCACCAAGATATTTTATCTATTAGGTACCCCTTAAGCTCTGATTTTACCTTATTTAAAAGAAGGATATAATTGTCTTCATACAGATATCTTTCCACATTAGACAAGAATATCCCCAAGTATTTCACCCCCCTCTGTTTCCATGTAAAGGGATAGAGGGCCCCAAGATCCCTGCGTTCTTCCAGAATCATAGATATATTCAATTTCTCAGTTTTTTCTTTGTTAATTTTTTCATATTCAATTATAATGTTTGGTAATGTCTGTCTAGGATTAGATACATAAAGCATCATGTCATCCACAAACGCAGAGATCTTGTGTTCCCTCCCCCCCACCTTCATCCCCTCTATTTCCTGATTATTTAGTATTGTTCATAATAATGGCTCTAAGGATAGAACAAACAGAAGGGGCGAAAGGGGGCAGCCCTGACGGTTCCATTATAAAGTGGACATTTTTTCGATAGCGTACAATTAACCTGGGCCGAAGGTTTCGAACACAATGCACCTATCCACCTAAGCATATTTGGTCCTAATCATATACTGTATGTGTCAATGTTGCTAACATAAACTCCAAATCCAGCCTGTCAAACGCCTTTATGGCGTCCAATGACAGAAAGATCACTGGTTCCTTACTCTTTTTAGCTTTTTGTGCCAGAAATAGCACCCTTAAAACATTGTCCCTTGTTTCCCTCCCTGGGACAAACCCTGCCTGATCATTATCAATCAACCCTGACATAAAACACTTGTGGACCGCCGCATGTACATTTATGTCGGCAGAATGGCACGTACAGGTACATTGGCGTACCTGTACGTCCCTGCCTAGACGCGGGTTCGGGGGTCCGATCGGGACACCCCCTGTACATACAACGGTTCCCGTGGCCCCCGGGAGCGATCACAATCGCTCCCAGCCAATGCGCGCACTCCCCTGCGTGTCACTTCCTCCTCCTGTGTAAACACAGGAAGGGGGAAGTGATGTGATCTCTCCTCTCAGCGGTATTTTCAACCGCCACTGAGGAGAGAATACATCACACAGTAAGTCTGCACTAACACTACACTGACACACACTACACATAGGCACATTAACCCCTTTCGATCAACCCCCCACCCCCCTGTCACAGTGTCACTGAATGCAGTGATCATATATGTACTGATCACTGCATTTAGTGTCAGTGTGACAATTAGTGTGACAGGCAGTTAGTGTTAGGTTCAGGGTAGCCCCGTACCCGCCCTAATAAAGTTTAACCCCTTGATCACCGCCCTAGTTAACCCTTTCACTCCCTATTGCCAGTGTCACTAAGCGATCATTTTTCTGATCGCTGTATTCGTTTTTATTGCGATTTTTTTTTTTTTTTTTTTACAGACATGTGGCTGAATACATTTTGGCCTAAATGTTTAACTAAAATTTAGTTTATTTGATTTTTCTTATAACAAAAAGTAAAAAATATTGATTTTTTTTTTCAAAAATGTCGCTCTATTTTTGTATATAGCGCAAAAAATAAAAATCAGAGTCGATCAAATACCACCAAAAGAAAGCTCTATTTGTGGGAAGAAAAGGACGCGAATTTTGTTTGGGAGCCACGTCGCACGACCGCACAATTGTCTGTTAAAGCGACGCAGTGCCGAATTGTAAAAACCCCTTGGGTCATTTAGCAGCATTTTGGTCCGGGGCTTAAGTGGTTAACTTTATATAAATTTTGATAGTACTCTTGGAAGATTTTAATTATATTCTTAGTAGAGTGTTTCATGTCTCCATTGCTATCTTTCATTTTTGGGATAAAGTTCTGAGTACTTCTTGGTTTTGTGGTCCTTGCTAGGAGTTTTCCAGGTTTATTCCCCATAGCATAGAATTTCTTATTCATATTATCAAATACCCATTAATCTCCTGTTCCATTAGATCTCGAAACATTTCTCTTTTACTAGTTAGTAATATCAAAATTTGCTCTTTCTGTATTTCTTTATGTTTCTGTGCAAGGGCCTGGATTTCTTCCAGTAAAAGATGTCTCTGGGCTTGCCTATTTTTTTCTCTCTTGGCCTTTTCTGCTATCATCCTGCCTCTCATATAAACCTTATGTGTTTCCCACAAAATTGATGGGCCAACATCTTCTATATCGTTTTCTTTAAAGAGGCACATATCCTTTTCCAGGTCATTGGCTGTCTTGGTGTCGTATAAGAGGGACTCGTCCATTCTCCATGCTCTCTGGCCCCCCAGTACCCCCCCTCTATGTCCAAGGACATTTCCACTGGGGCATGGTCAGAGAGCGTTATTGTTTTTATTTCTATCCCTCTCAATCCCTCTAAAAGCCGATGATCCAGCAAGATATAGTCTATTCATGGACAGATGAATAATATGTGAAATCCTTATCCCTTGGATGGAGAATTCTCCATGAATGAATGAATGAATGAAAAACTTATATAGCGCAACACATGCAAACTAACTCGCCTCTGGGCGTTCCATGCCTCCACTAAGTGCATTTGCTGTAATTTATGTTTAATTGCTCTTAAATATTTTCCCTCTGACCTCAGTGAAACAAAATTAAGGTCACCTGCCATTATAACCTTTCCTTCTCTAAAACCCTCTAGCTTTGTCATAACTCTTTTCAAATACACGGCTGGGCAAGGAGTTGGGCAGTAAACATTTACTAATGTATATTTCACATTGGATAGGGAGCCTCTGATAAATAGATATCTTCCCTCCGGATCTGTTTCTATAGTTTCTAATATAAACCTTGTATTCCTGTCAAACCCAATCGCAATCCCCTTATGCCACGTACACATGATCGTTTTTCGGCATGTAGAAAAAATACTGTTTTTCCAACTTTATCATTAAAACGACGTTGCCCACACACCATCGTTTTTAAAAAATGCTCTAGCAAAGTGCGGTGACGTACAGCACGTACGACGGCACTAGGGGAAGTTCCATGCGGATGACGCCACCCTTGGGTGCTGCTTTAGCTGATTCCGTGTTCCCTCGGCCTCTCTTGGCATCCTTCGGCGGCTCTCGGCTGCTTCCGGCAGCCCCTGGCCACTCCCAGTGTCCTTCAGCGCCTCTCAGCCACTCTCGGAAGCTTCGGACGTCTCCCAGCGGCCCTCAGTTACCTTCGGCGTCTCTCAGCTTCTTTCAGTGGCCCTTCGGTAGTCTCACTTCAGCTGCCTTCGGCGCCTCGCACTCGACGTCGGGGACCAGTCAAGGAGTATGCAGAGCAGTCATCCAGTAGTATGCCACCTCTTCCTCCGGACCCAGTAACACTCTTTCAACAGGACCGGCTACTTAGCACAGATCATAACTGTGTGGCTGTGCGAACACACTTCAGCAGCCGTTGCACATACCGGGAGACCATTACTTTAGATCACGGGTCCCTCAGGGAAAGATCTTCAGGTGAGCCCAAATATTATGGCATGGGCTAGGGAGGGATCCACTCTCTATATCACCTGGGGGAAAGCATGGAGCTTGCTGCTGCCCTCGATGCTACGGCACCATGTTGTAGCTCCCCCCTCCTCTTATGGCATTTAATGTGCTGGCACCCCTATTTACACCTGAGAGACCCAAGCTGAGATGCATCCTGGTTGCACATCTACATGAGCCACAGTCTCCATTCTTAAGATTGACATCTTTTGATCCATGGAAAAGTAAGGAAAAATTGAGCAGGGATGCAAACCAGAGTTAATCAGTCATAATTAGCACGTTACAACAGGCTTTCAGTAAAAAGTTGAGCTTTCATTATAATTATGACAACCAAATATGAGAACTAGGGTAGCCTATAGCCCATTCACCCCTTCATTGCTACCGTACGCAGCAAATATGTGGCCCCACTGGACTGGGCTTTTTTCTCCCTTGGTGCTGGGAGTGCCCCAATATTTGTGTCAGTGGGAGAAATATTGCCCCATCATTGGTATCATTGGGAGGAATAGTGTCCCATCATTTGTGTCAGTGGGAGAAATAGTGCCGCATCATTGGTATCAGTGGGAGGAATAGTGTTCCATCATTGGTATTATTGGCAGGAATAGTGTCCCATCATTAGTGTCAGTGGGAGAAATAGTACCGCATCATTGGTATCAGTGGGAGGAATAGTGTCCCGTCATTGGTATCATTGGCAGGAATAGTGTCCCATCATTTGTGTCAGTGGGAGAAATAGTGCCGCATCATTTGTGTCAGTGGGAGAAATAGTGCCGCATCATTTGTGTCAGTGGGAGAAATAGTGCCCCATCATTGGTATCATTGGGAGAAATGGTGCCGCATCATTTGTGTCAGTGGGAGAAATAGTGTCGCATCATTGGTATCAGTGGGAGGAATAGTCTCCCATCATTGGTATCATTGGGAGTAATAGTGTCCCATCATTTGTGTCAGTGGGAGAAATAGTGCCCCATCATTGGTATCATTGGGATGAATAGTGCCCCATCATGTGTGTCAGTGGGAGAAATAGTGCCCCATCATTGGTATCATTGGGAGAAATTGTGCCCCATCATTTGTGTCAGTGGGAGAAATAGTGCCCCATCATTGGTATCAGTGGGAGGAATAGTGTCCTATCATTGGGGAAGGTTCCTGCTTGTCAAGATTATATTTTTTTATTTTTATGTATTTTATGGTATTTTAAGTTATTTCCCTATCCACATTTGATTGCAGAGTACTTACCATGCTCTTACCAACATTTTGCTGCCATTTGCAGTCCTCTAGCCCTTTCCCTTAGTTTTTTAGAGACATTTTAGTAGTCAAAAATTTGGGTCCCCATTGACTTCAATGGGGTTCGGGTTTGGTTTAAGATCGGGTCCTGAACCCGGACTTTTTTCCGAAGTTTGCCGAACCCGCTGAACCCGAACATCCAGGTGTCCGCTCAACTCTAGTTGTGATGATATGTACGGTTTTACTAACACGTGTCAAAAGTAAAAAAATGGGCTTTTAGATTTGTTTTACCCTTAGGCGGGCAGGGGTTAAAATGCAGATCGAATGTATTTATTACCTTGTCATAAACATTCTAAAATGATTTTTCTGGTACAAAGTATGTCAATAGGCAAACCTATTTACAAATAAAATACAGTACTTAAAATGTTGTGCTTATATTGATACAGCCAAAACGGCTGGTTTTACTGTAAACCAGTTGCTTTGCCCAGGTCTAAAAAAAAAAGACAAATGACCCAATGGAAGTTGGTAACACATGGTTTCCAGTTACAGAATCCCATTAAAATCTCCTTCTACTTTGAGGCCGCGTACACACGGCAGAGAACCTCGACGGGCAGAACACATCGTTCCGCCCGTCGAGGTTCTCTGCCGGCTGTCAGATTCGGCGACCCGTCCGTCGGGAATGGCAACCAGCCATTCATCCCGACGGGCCGTCGAGCAAATAGAGAACCTGCTCTCTATTTCGGCTCGACGGGTTTCCCGACGGGATGCTCGCCGAATCCGTACACACGGCCGAGGTTCTCGGCAGAATGCGGCTCCTAGCGAGTGGGGACATACTGTACGCACCGAGATCCACATTGTACAGCCAACCAATCAATAGTGGTGATTTGACTGTGACAACCACTGCAGTCACTGGCTGTTGACTTTATAGTTACATTGTGAAAGATGTGTTCATTCCATGGCCAAAATGAGGGCAGGGTAACCGACAAATGGGATGTTTGAATAATCTAGAGCAAAATTCCTTGGAAAGGACCACAAGTTACCAACCTTTCTGGAAAAAAAAAACTACTGGCCCTTTGAACCCTTTACTACAAGTAGAATTAGCAACAGATGCCATGTTTAATGGTCAGATGGCAACGCAACTTTAAATAAATGTATATGTGGTACTTGACCTACAGCAGTGGCCAAAAGTTTTGAGAATGGCACAAATATAATCTTTTCACAAAGTTTGCTCCTTCAGTGTTTTTGGATATTTTTGTTAGATGTTACTATAATATACTGGAGTATAATTCCAAGCATTCCAGAGGTGTCAAAGGCTTTTATTGACAATTACATTAAGTTTATGCAATGAGTCAATATTTTCAGAGTTGACCCTTCTTTTTCATTCACCCTGGCATGCTGGCAATCAACTTGTGGGCCACACCCTGACTGATGGCAGCCCATTCTTGCAGAATCAATGCTTGGATTTTGTCAGAATTTGTGTTTTTTTTTTTGTTCACCCGCCTCTTAAGGATTGACCACAAGTTCTAAATGGGATTAAAGTTTGGAGAGTTTCCTGGCCATGGACCCAACATTTTATGTTTTGTTCCCCAAGTCACTTAGTTATCTCTTTGGCGAGGTGCTCCATCATGCTGGAAAAGGCATTGTTCCTCACCAGACTGTTCTTGGATGGTTGGGAGAAGTTGCTCTCGGAGGATTTTTTGGTCCCATTCTTTATTCATGGCTGTGTTCTTGGGAATATCTGTGAGTGAGCCCACTCCCTTGGCTGAGAAGCAACCTCACACATGAATGCTCTCAGGATGCTTTACTGTTGGCATGACATATGTAGTGCTACCCCCGAAGGAGCCGCTTGTTATTTTTGGGCCTATACTCTGCTTTAAATCCCCCGAGCAATTTGGTCTCACTCCCCTTGACACAGCTGTGTTGCAGTGCTGATATGAAGCTCAATTATAGAAAGACAAGTAATCAAATAGTGATGAGCGGAATACGCCATATTCGATTTCGCGATATTTTGCGAATATTTCGAAGAATATTCGCGAATATTCGTTAATATTGAATATTCGTGATATTTTATAAAAAAAAAAAAAATTGCGAAATTTCGCCAATGCGAAAATGTCGCTATTTTTTTTTTTGGATAAAATATCACGAATATTCGATATTTACGAATATTCGCTATATTTTATATAAAAAAAAAAAAATTGCGAAATTTCGCCTTTTTTTTTTGGATAAAATATCACGAATATTCGATATTTACGAATATTCGCTATATTTTATTAAAAAAAAAAAAAATTGCGAGATTTCGCATTGGCGAAATTTCGCAATTTTTTTTTTTTTTTTATATAAAATATCACGAATATCAGCTAATGCGAAATTTCGCTAGTGCGAATGCGAAATTGATTGCGAAAAAAATACGAATATTCGAAATAGCGAATATTCGCCGCGATATTCGAGTTATTCGCGAATACTCGAATATGCAATATTCGTAGCGAATATTCGCAATGTGAATATTCGTGAGCAACACTATAATCAAACACAGATTACATTCACTTTACCTGTGTTGTCACCCGGGCATACACTGTGGCACTTGCTTGGAGAATTAACAAGCCTCACAACAGATTGTGTTAAAGCAAAGAGTAACTTTACTAGAACAGATTTTATCATTAACATGAAATCACATTTGGTGTACGACAATGAAACATGAGGCTATAAGTAGCAACCACCTGAGAAACACCTGTATTAGCCTAGCAGGGGCGTCTCCAAGTGGGACTAATGTTCAGGCAACAAACTCAGCACTGAGCACCTTCCCACTTCCAGCACACCATGCAGACACTAAGAAACCTACTATGCGACACACAGCATTTAGCAAGAATAATATAGCACAGTATAATGAACACAAATTTCCCCCTTTACAGTCTCTAGTAAATGGTAGCAGCACTGCAAGGCCTTGCAATAAGAACACAGTCTAGTCTCTGGTCTTCTGCTAGCAATTGTAATCCAAAGGGCTCTCTGATTAATAGATAATGTAGAACAACATAGAACTATAGTTTAAACTGTGAAAAGTATCGGTGCACTCCTTCCTAGAAGCACACCAGCAGCAGCAGTCACCAAACAATCATTTCAGGCTTGAGGCTTATGCATATGTAACTCTTTTGAGCTGAACTGTCTCGTGGGACTAACGGTCCCAGCAGCACTATGCAGTCAATCTAGGTGTGTGACAAACAGTACAAAGCTCTGAGCATGAGCCCTCTCACCACACAATGTCCAGGGAGATGGATGCCTCCGCTCCACGGGATCTCCATCTGTTTGCAGCAATCACACTGTCACGTTGTTCTTCTTCGCAGACGATCAGGAGATCTTGGTTACCTTCCCAAGGATCGCTGGTTTTCCCACACTGCTTTTCTGCTTCAAAAATGACTAGGAGTTCTCAGTTACCTCCCCAAGGATAGCTATTTTGTTTCCGCACAAAGTAGGCCAGAGCTCTGTGACACACACACACACACACATAGCTCTCCTGGCAGGCCATGTGTCCCAGGAGCAAGAGACCTAAAATGGCCACCACAAGGCTTTTTATCTCCTTCCTAGCATGCACTTCAGCCCCGAGTGTTCAAGGGTAGGCTATTTGCATAATCCCTCACATGTTCTTGAAAAAACAATAAAACCATAACTGAAGTCAATTTCACATTTTGGCCACTAGATGGTGCCAAATACCAATTTATAGAATTAGTCATGAAATATCATTACACAATATTAACACAAGATTTAGAGGCAAAAATGCCCCCGCTACACATATGACTGGTGGTAGTGCTCACATTTTGTTCCCCGGACAAGAGTTTTTCCAGCCCCAAACAATTGGAAAGGGGATTCATCAGAGAAAATTACTTTCCCCCAGTCCTCAGCAGTCCAGTCCCTGAACCCTTTTCAGAATATCAGTCTGTCCTTGATGTTTTTCCTGGAAAACCAGTCCTCACCAGTCCAATCCCTGAACCCTTTTCAGAATATCAGTCTGTCCCTGATGTTTTTCCTGGAGAGAAGTGGCTTCTTTGCTGCCCTTCTTAAACCAGGTCATCCTCCAAAAGTCTTCTCCTCACTGTGCGAGCAGATGCACTTACACCTGCCTGCTGACATTTCTGAGCAAGCTCTGCATTGGTGGTGCCCTGACCCCGCAGCTGAATCACAGTGGAGATGGTCCCGGGACTTGCTGGACTTTCTTGGGCACCCTGAATCCTTCTTCACAAATGCAGTGGAAATTTTTTTTATGGGATTAAGTTCATTTTAATAGCAAAGAAGGACTTTGCAATTAATTGCAATTCATCTGATCACTCTTCATAATATTCTGGAATATATGTAAATTGCCATCATAAACACTGAAGCGGCGGACTTTGTAAAAATTAATATTTGTGTCATTCTCAAAACTTTTGGCCATGACTGTACACTACATACAGGACATGCATTAGGTACATCATACCACAAAATCATGCAGTATCCAACTTAGTTTATGAAAGTTAAAATGGGGTACAGTGGCCAAAAACAATTTCTTGTGAAGTACAGGTCAAAGTGTTAATTTTACACTTCCTCGTTATTATGGTCCAAGTTCATTGAGAACTCAATTTTATCTCTCTGAAGACATCCAGTTTCCAAAGGAAGACCTTTATGTATATTACAAGGATAAATCATCTCTTACTTATGGTGGAAATGTAATGAGGAGGGAATGCAATTGGGAAAAGCATGAGTTACATTTGCTGTTATGCACCTGACAGCTGTTACAGAATGATTTATTTGTAGCAATGATTTTTTATTGGTTATGGGATCCTTAACATCACAAACTCTGAGAACATAAACCTTTTAGCAAAGCCTAAACTACTTCTGCACTTTGAAATGGCTTCCTACTTAAAAGCATTCAGCCTTTTTTTCCCTTTTAATCTCTCGGGAAACAACCACTTGAGAAAGCAGATAGAAGAGCGGGCACAGTGCTCTGAAATCCTTGGCAGATATTGAACTTCAGATAGGAGGTTTAGGATACTGTAATTTTGACTGGTTCCGGGGAACGCGATTGAATTACAACCTTATTATTGTGCTCATTGGCATAATGCTGAAATTACTTTAGGGTGTTAGTAAACAATCTTGCTCTTCCACTTTCTGTTGAAGAGTTTATATCTTGTTCTTTTTGGATTTTCTAAGTTTACTTTCAGACTTTATAAGCTCTAAAAGTCCAAAATTGGGAAATAAAATAAGGCCTTAGGTAAATCTAAGGTAATCCAGGGTGATACAATTCCCATTGTGGCCACAAATGCATTGTAATAAAAAATGAGGCCCTTACCTAAAACAAGTGATTGAATTTTGGGTAAAGGTACCGGTAATTGAAGAAGCCTTTGCATAAAACTACACTTACTTTTGAAAATGTTTTGGATTAATCAATATTTTGTTAAAGTAGTACTCCTGAACTTAAACTAAATTACACTTTTGCAATCTCTGACCTGGAACAGATGGGTCACTTTTGTGACAATTATTTACAGTGTCTCTGACTCTACAACTCCCTTATTTTTTTAATGACAGTGTCACTTTAAAGCAGATCTAATTCAGTCACTAAATCTCCATGAAACCTTAGCATCTAAGTGTAATTTTAAATATCTTAATTAATAAAATTATATTAAATATTTTTAACAACATTCCCGTCCAGACTATTGTACAATGACGGCCAGGCAATCGATAGACATGCAGACCAATTAGATGCAGTGTGCGGAGTATGGTCTGAGCGCTGACCCCCCCACCCCTTTCAACCTCTGCAGCAATGCTGGCAGCACTCATATATCTATTTCCCAAAGACAACCTCTGGATATGACACTGAGCATGTGCACTCAACTCTTTTGGTCGACCATGGCGAGACCTGTTCTAAATGGAACCTGGCTTGTTAAACCATCTTTATGTAGAGCAACAATTATTTTTTTCAGATCCTCAGAGAGTTCTTTGCCATGAGGTGCCATGTTGAACTTGAAAAGCTATAACAAAATATTTACAAAAATGTGAGGAGTATACTCACTTTTGTGAGATACTGTACATAAGCATATGTTGGTATTGCATAACATATATGACAATATAAGTGACACCCTTCTGTGGTTAGCAAAACTCAAAATAAATATAATAAATGGCTATAATGCATATACATATATCCTGTAAATCTGTGCTATTCCTTGCTGTCCCTAAGCCCTAGAACTGAGAAATAGCATGACTGCTTGACTGCTAATTGCTCAATTCTCATTCTGCTGCTCTCAGTCTGCTCTTAGCAGAGAGCAGTGACTGTCATTCACTGCTCTTTGCTCTGCTCCTGCAGTGCTCACTGGAACTGGAGGGGGCTGAGGCATCTAGATAAGGCTGTCAACCCAGTGATCACGCATCTGTGTGGTTCCCGACATTACTATCAGGATCCTTCCAGAACTTGGCTCACCTCTGTGAAGCTAAAGCCCGCTGTTGGCTGGTTCTGGGTCACATTAGCACATATAAGTGCACTCCTGTGACCCCCAAGAAAAGTATGGTCTCAAAAGTTTTTGCCACATTTCTCTTTTGATTGTGTCTATAAGCAGTACCTTGAACATTTTATATTTTGTTTTGGATTAAAAAAAAAATAAAAATAGCAGACCACTTTTTGGCACATGAGTTTGTCTAAAGATTTACATATACCTGCAGTGAAATATTGAGGCACTGCTGCCTGTTCTCCTTTACTAAGATGGCTGCCTCCATACAGGAGCACAGTGCAGAATAAGGCATGACAATTCAGTAATAATGGAAAGATCAGCTACAGAGGATATGTTACATTTGCTTCATATAAAGAAATATCTGTGCTACAATGTGGTGCACATATTACCAGGCGCAGATCTGCACATCAGGCAGACTCCCTTTAATAATCGTTTGTACAGAAGATTACCAGAGGGAGGCTGAGCAGAGGGGAGCAGGTAGAAGGCAGCTGGCAGGTTTTTCCACATAGGCACTCACTATAATGTGCTACTGTGTGTTATGGTGTGCTGTGTTACAAAATGTAGTGCATGGACCTTTTTTGGGGCATTCAAATAAATAGGCTACATTACCAAAACACGTTAACTACTTGTATAATGCTAAAGATGATGTTTAAAATTGCGCATTGCTCTTGGAACGCTTTAGACATTTTTACAAGTTACCTAAAATGTACTAGAACTATTCTCGTTCTAACGTTCGTGGCGATACCTCACATGTGTGGTTTGAACACTGTCCCTTAAATAGTTTTTTTTTTATCACTTTTATTATTATCATGAATGTAAATATCCCTTGTAATAGAAATAAGCATACCAGGTCCTCTTTATTGAGAGACCTGGGGTCATAAAGATCCCAGATTGCTAATTTACCTTTAAAAGCAAAAAAAATGAAATTTTCCCTTTAATTACTTTAGCCCCGGACCATTTCGCTGGCCAAAGACCAGAGCATTTTTTGAGATTCGTCACTGCGTCGCTTTAACTGACAATTGCCCGGTGGCTCCCAAACGAAATTGAAGTCCTGTTTTTCCCACAAATAGAGCTTTCTTTTGGCGGAATTTGAGCTATAAACAAAAATGATAAAAGTGATAATTTTGAAAAAAAGCAATATTTTTGACTTTTTGCTATAATAAATATCCCCAAAAAATATATAAAACATTTTTTTTTATTTTTTTTTGCTAAGTTTAGGCCGATAAGTATTCCTTCACATATTTTTGGTAAAAAAAAATCACAATAAGCATTTATTGATTGGTTTGTGCAAAAGTTATAGCGTCTACAAAATAGGGGATCGTTTTATGGCATTTTTATTAAGACTATCATGACTGCGACATTATGGCGGACACATAGGACACTTTTGACAAATTTTTGGAACCATTGTCATTTTTACAGCGATCAATATGCACTGATTACTGTGAAAATGACACTGGCAGTGAATGGGTTAACCACTAGGTGGGGCTGAAGGCGTTAAGTGTGCCCTAGGTAGTGATTCTTACTGTTAGGGGGCGTGGCTAGGGAACAGACAAACAGTGACAGTGTCACTAGGCAGAACAGGGAGAGGCATGTTTACATTTGCCTCTCCCCATTCTGCAGCTCTATGACCTGATCGCAGCACATGGCGGACATTGAGTCTGCGGGTCCAGCAGGCACAGTCAAGGAAGCTTGCGGCAGGGGACATAAATCTACAGGAGCCGGTTAGGAACCGGTTAAGAAAATCCTTTCTGTCTGCCCGATAACAGGAAGTGACATTAGACTTTGCTCCGGTCCTCCAAAGGCTGTAAAAAAATAATTAACATGTCATACCTGCCCTGTGCAGTGGATTTGCACAGAGCAGCCCGTATCCTCCTCTTCTTGGGCCCCTCGTGAGTGCTCCTGCCCCCTCCCTCTTGTTGAGTGCCCCCACAGCAAGCAGCTTGCTATTGGGGCACCCAAGCAGAGTAACAACTCCCTGTGTCTATTTAGAAATGGAGCCATTGCCCAGCCTAGCCCCCTCTCTCTCCTGATTGGCTGGCTGACTTTGAGCAGTGGGAGCCAATGGCGCCAATCAGAAGGGGGAGTCTCAGGTGGCCAAAACATTCGTGGACATTGCTGGACAGAGATGGGGCTCAGGTAAGTATTAGGGGGGGCTGAGGGGGGCTGCTGCACACAGAAAGCTTTTTATCTTAAGGCAGGGGTCTCCAAACTACGGCCCTCCAGTTGTTCAGGAACTACAATTCCCATCAAGCCAAGTCATGTCTGTAAATGTCAGAGTTTTACAATGCCTTATGGTACGTGTAGTTCTGCAACAGCTGGAGGGCCGTAGTTTGGAGATCCCTGTCTTAAGGCATCAGATGCCCACGGGTAATGGCACCCCTGACGCCGCCTATAAAAGGGAAACTGCGGTGAATCTGTCGCTGGTATAACTTCTATCTTAATCACTTACGGACCGCCTGCCATCATTATTGGACGACGGCACTTTGAAGTGGATTACTAGCTAGCTACCAAAACCCTAGTATCCATTTCTTCAGCGGGCAGTCCGCTTTCAGTCAAAAGTGGTCTCAGCGGATTCGCTGCAAGATAGGTGGTGGGAGAGGCCCCCCTTTCCGCTGCGCTTCGGTGCAGTCAGATTTTTTCATTCAAGCATTCATTGTTTTATGTCTCTGTCTGTTGATTACACTAAGCAGTGGTAGGTTCAGACCAGAAGTCCAAGATTACTGATACTTCCACTACAGAGAGAGGTGAGAGAGGCGACTTAGTTACATTAATACTTACTAAACGACGTATAGCAGGTCTGCGATATTGTGGTGGACAGTTGGACACAAACTGCCACTTTTGATGCTTTTTGGGGACCAGTGACACTATTACAGCGATCAGTGCTAAAAAAAAAAAGCACTGACACTGTACTAATGACACTGGCTGGGAAGGGGTTAACATCAGTGGCTATCAAAGGGTTAACCACTAAGGTGCTTTTAGGGGAAGGCATGGAGCAGGAACACAGGATCCATGCCTTTCCTACTGACAGAATGGTGATCTGCCTTGCTTACAGAGGCAGACCGCCATTCTTTCTCTGAGTCTGTCTTGAAGGATCACCAGGTGCTGGCAGACATTGAGTCTGCCGTACCCACTGTATAATCACCTAATTGGAAGTGTTGGAATACGTACTCGATATGTGATCCAGCGCAGCAGTGCAACTTTTCCGCCGTATATGTAAGTTATATGGTCTGCAAGTGGTTAAAGCATTACAGTTGTGCCTCTCTTCCTCCTTCCCTGTACCATACATTGGAAAAAGTGCAGGTTACCTAAAATCTACCTGTGGTTCTTCTTTAGGTGCCTTCTTTAAACCATAGAGATTAAGATATGTTTGATAAACATTTTTGACAAGTATGATAAAAAAATGTACTAAAATAGACTCTAAAGGGCAAAGTGACATGTTCTCCTGTACCCCTTCCTATTCACTGATATTCAATTATTGTGTGCTTTCTCCATCAAAGCCAGGAATCCAGTGTAAGTTCCATGTCATAAGGTTTTGGAGCTTACACAGGGTTAACTTGTTACTCCTCATGTGACAGAGTTTGTCCCTGGGGACTGAACACTCAGGCCCAAGTACTGGACCCTGGGAAGAAGTCACATAGAAGGAAAGAGAACATTTAAATAGGCTATGCATACAAGTAGTACCAGAAGGTTCAAATACAAGAGCCCCCTGTATACAGTACTTCCATAAGTGGAGCGGAGACGAGCTCCCCGATCCCAAGCTGAACTGTAATCGGTGTGCACAGCACTGTGATCTTTGTCTCCCCCTACAGTGCAGTATCCGGCAGGAAGAGCTGCTAAGGTAAAAGACTGCCGTTTTTTATCTACTGTGTGTGTTTGAATGTGTGTGTGTGCTCATGTGCATGTATTCGTGCATGTGCATACAGGGCTGAATCGCCCTACAGGCTCACTATGCAAGCTGCTTAGGGCCCCGCAAAGCTGCAGAGGGCCCCCCAAATTACTAGAGGCCACGCCTGGTGAGAAGTTATTTTCAGGCCCCTCACCCCGCTTCTCAACTCGCTGGCTGCATGGGAGAAGAGGTAAGAAGTCAGCACACCCTACTTCTTACGTTATTGTAAGATGTAATTTCCGACAGCAGAACACCGCCTCCCCCCTTCATTTTGCTTAGGGCCCCAGGGAGGTCAGAATCGGCACTGTGTGCATATGTATGTATGTGAGTGTGCGTGTGTATGTGAATATGTATGTATGTATGTGAATGTGCATGTATGTGTTTATATCAGTGGCGGTGCGTCCATAAGGGTGCCCAGGCACCGCCCCCCTCTCTCCAGCCACCCCCTGGCTTGCATTTAATGGGCACAGTGGCTGCATTTGAGGGGCACAGTGGCCGCATTTGATGGGCACAGTGGCTACGTTTGAGGGCACAGTGGCTACGTTTGAGGGCACAGTGGCTACGTTTGAGGGCACAATGGCTACGTTTGAGGGCACAGTGGCGGCGGTTGATGGCACAGTGGCTGCGGCTGATGGCACAGTGGCTGCGGCTGATGGCACAGTGGCTGCATTTGTCGGACACAGTGGCTGCATTTGTCGGACACAGTGGCTGCATTTGATGGGCACAGTGGCTGCATTTGATGGGCACAGTGGCTGCATTTGAGGGTACAGTGGCTGCGTTTAATAGGCAAGGTGGCTGCGTTTGATGGGCACAGTGAGACTGCAATTGTTTTTTTTTAAGAATTATTCAGTTTGCACAAAAATGTTGAGCACCAGCCACCACTGGTTTATATGTGTGTGCATATGTGCGTGTGTGTTTACATGACCCCCATATGTGTACAATCAGAACCAAATATATATATTTTTTTTGCTTGTTCATAGTACCAACAAAAAATGCTGTTCCACTGAAAAGCGATCCATGCTCAGATTGCTTTTCAGAGGCATTTGACAGCCAGTAAAGAGGCAATATGTTGCCTCCTGAATGCCTGTTTTAACCCCTTAAATGCATCATCACTATGCTGCAACTGCATGCAATGCACACAGTTGCAGGGTGGCTGCAGTGCAGCCCCATTCACCTAGGGCAGTGATGGCGAACCTTGGAACCCCAGATGTTTTGGAACTACATTTCCCATGATGCTCATGCATTCTGCAGTGTAGTTGAGCATCATGGCAAATGTAGTTCCAAAACATCTGGGGTGCCAAGGTTCACCATCATTGACCTAGGAGTATACTTCAAGGGTGACCTGGCTTGAAAAATATTGAGAAACACTGGCATAGAGGAACCAATCTCTCCATTTTCCTCCTGCAGCCATTGAATGCCTGCGGGAGGGAGAGGGGGAGAAGCAGGGGAAATTATGAAATCAGTTCCTTTATATGCAGCCACCCACTTGCGACCGAGTCCTGTTGTTCTGCCACCAAGCTCGGAGAAAAAAGCCCTGTTCGGGGGGTCCCTTCATGGTTTCTTGCATCAGGGCCCTGAAGGTTCTAGTTACGCCATTTATTCTATTCCCCACAGCAAAGCTGCAGGCAAAGATGCTGATGTCACCCAGAAGGTATGGCCAGTGTGTGTGTATGGGCTTCCCTAGGTTCTGTTAGTGAGCCTTTAACGCACAGGTGTCAAACACAAGGCCCACAAGCCGAATCTGGCCCTCCAGGCCATTTCATGTGACCCTTGCTTCTCTCCTGCAGCTTCAGGAGAGCTCCGGCCTTCCTCTGGTCCTTCTCCAGACCCTTACTTTCTGCTTTCAATCAATGCATCCAGCTTCTTCCCAGCATCAGCATAAGGACAGGGGGGTGCACTGTAATGAAAGGGAGGGTGGGGGACTCAACTTCTGATGGTGGGGTTGCTCTTGACATCTAATATAAGGGGAGGGGATGCGCTGGACATCTAATCTTTCAGATACAACCGGCTCGTTTGAGGGCAATCACAATGCTGATGCGGCCCACGATGAAATCGAGTTTGACACCCCTGCTTTAATGGCTGCAGTGTGCTCGAACTTGGCTATGACATATCATCACTAACTGGGAGTTTTTGGCCACACATCCTGGGAGGCGGATGTGTCCTACAGGTATGCACCTATATTACAAAAGATTTTACAAAGACGCACAAATGTAATTTACCCTACTAGGAGTATTTGTGTTTATAGGCTATATTCATAAAAAATGTGAATTTAGCCTTTAGAGCTTTGCCATAATCACTGTATCCTAGACTTGAACTCTGTAAACAAATGTACTAATTGAATCAAAATGTACTGATTTATTATCAGGAAAGGATTCACTATTACACCTACACACTCTTTCCTTGAAGAGGCCTGTGTTGTTTATATAGGTACTTTGACACTTTTATTTTACAGAACTCCAGACAAGTGTAGTGCTCAGATTTGATTTATGAATTCCTCTTCTTATTACAGTAT
This sequence comes from Rana kukunoris, assembly GCA_029574335.1. Classification (NCBI taxonomy): domain Eukaryota; kingdom Metazoa; phylum Chordata; class Amphibia; order Anura; family Ranidae; genus Rana; species Rana kukunoris. The sequence continues at coordinate 88,371 of JAJQKJ010000565.1, forward strand.
ATCTTTTACCAAGGTCTTCATGGAAAGGTCAGCAAAAAGCAATGGGACATTGTGCCATCACGAAGACAGGAGATTGATGTAAAACAAGAGAAAGGCCAAGCAAGATGACAACAGTAAATTTGTTGAGCATTTTAATTAGAAACATAACTTATATCACACACAGGAAGCAGCATATTAACTCTTTATATCTAAGGATCAGGTTAACTTTTTGCAATGTACATCTAACCCATGATTTTTTAATACTTTCCTTTTAATAAATTGTACATTTTCATATTACTAGAACTGTGTACATGGAGCAAAAACAATTTGTAATAGTTAAACTACAATACTACTTAAAAATTATATAAATAAAAATAAAAACGTGAAAAAATATATACCTAACATCTAATTCCCACTTATCACTGCTCCCACATTATACCCTCTGGTAACAAGAAATAAAAGGAACATTGTACTGTGTAAAACACAATATAGTATCCTTTTAAAATGCATGGCTGTGATCTCTCAAAGCTAGTGTCCAAACCAAACTCTCTAAATATAAAGGGAGTTATTTACTAAAACTCGTGCAAAATATGATGCAGTTCTGCATAGAAACCAATCAGCTTCTAGGTTTTAGCCCTGGTTCACACTGGTGCATTTTGAGATGCGATTTGGCATGTCAAATCGCATGTCAAAACGGCAGATTTTGCCTCAAATTGATGGCAATTGTACCGTCCTAATCGGTGCGACGCTGCATCTGCGGCATTGCACCGATATCAAAAAGTAGTCTCTGTACTACTTTTTGCGATTTCAGCCTGCGATTTACATTGACATCTGTGCAGAAACCTGCACAGATGTCTCTGAAATCGCGGCTGAAATCGGGACTGCCGGGCGGGAGTGAAATCGTGCGAGTTCAGCTGAACTCGCACTGCTTCACTCCCGCAGCCCAGTGTGAACCTGGGCTTATAGTCAAAGCCTAATTGAACAAGCTGAAGTTAGAGGCTTATTGGCAACCATGCACAGCTGCACCAGATTCTGAGTGTTTCAATTTTAGTTAATTAAAGTCAATATCAAGAAGAACACTGGGGTTAATTTACTAAAGGCAAATAGTCTGAGCACTGAAAGTGTACTTACAAATGCAGTTGTTCTAGATCTGAAAGGAATATGCAAGTAAAAAAAAAATGCATTTTTGCTTGCACATGATTGGATGACAGAAATAAGTAGAACTTTCCCTCCGATCTGGAGCCACTGCACTTTCAGTAGATTAAGGCCTCGTACACACGATAGGTTAAACAGAGGACAACGGTCTGATGGACCGTTTTCATCGGTCAAAACCGATCGTGTGTGGGCCCCATTGGTTATTTAACCATTGGTTAAAAAAAAGCCAACTTGCTTTAAATTTAACCAATGGATTCCTAACCGATAGGTCAAAACCGATCATTAGTAGGCACGACCATCGGTTAAAAATCCACGCATGCTCAGAATCAAGTCGACGCATGCTTGGAAGCACTGAACTTCATTTTTTTCAGCAAGTCGTTGTGTTTTACGTCACCACGTTCTGACACGATCGGTTATTTAACCAATGGTGTGTGAGGGCGAAAGACCATCAGTCAGCTTCATCGGTTAACCGATGACATCGGTCCTTCAGACAGTTCCCATCGGATGGACTGATCGTGTGTACGCGGCTTTAGTGTCCACTCAGTGAAAAGTGAAAATTATACAGGTGTCCAATATAACGACACATAAATGATGTGCTTCCAATGTAAAAATGTAATGAAATTTAATTCCAATGACACAAACTGGTGTTTAAGTGCTTAATCACTCCCAAAAAACAGAAACTCGCCCCAATTACATGCCTCTTTTTTTACAGATTGGCATACATTGCATTATATGGAGACCCCAAACTACTGTTGGTTCATAAGTGTGTTCCTCCTCCTCCACTGGTAAATCAGTCTTGTTTCCCCAGTATTGCACATCAAAAATGAACACACTCAAGTAGTGTAGTATGTCAAATAACAAAGCAGCACTTAAAAATACAAGAATGCAGTTAGCTCATCCAATATACTAGCAACCAAGCTGTAAAAACAATGTAACACACCAAATGACGCTATCAGAATGCCTGCTTAGTGTTTCACCCAGCCAGCTGGATCCTGCCAGATATCACTGCCTCTTGCCGCTAGGCTCCACTCCAATGCATTTTCGTCATACCTATGAAAATGTCAGATAGGATGAAATGCATCAGGATGTGGCCTAGTGGCAACTGAAAGTGACATCTGATCTGGTCCTGGCTAGATGGATGAGAGCCTAAGTGGGATTTCCAATAGTGTCACTTTGTGATGTATGCCAATCTGTAAAAAGTGAGGCATGTAATTAGGGCATTTGTCTGTAGGGAGTGGTGATGCACTGGAGCCACCAATTTGTAGAGTTGGAAGATTCTTCAATTTCATCAAGTTCAAAGCACATAATTTATGTGACGTTATACTGCACACCTAAATAAGTTTTACTACTTTCACTGGGTGGACAGTGGGTGTTCTTGAAATGTAACGTATTGAGAGAACTTGGTTTGCACATTAACTTTGAGACATCACACTGCTGCATTTTGGAAGGATATTGTTTATAAGGGTATAATTTGTAATGGTTGCTTATTCAGCAAATACAAATGCTGGAATTTAGCATAATAAGAGCAGTAAGTGATACAATGCAGAGTCTATTTTCACATTTTATGAAACTTGCAAAAATGATCAGCAAAACAGCTAAAATATTGAAATGGGATACATGCATAAAAATGTGGAAGCAGATAAGCCTGCATCAACATTTTATACATTTATCCAATAAAGCAAAATAAATCAAAGAAATATTTAACCACTTTAGCCCAGGACCATATTGCTGTCCAATGACCAGAGCATTTTTTGTGATTCGGCACTGCATCGCTTTAACTGACAATTGTGCGGTCGTGCGACGTGGCTTCCAAACAAAATTGGCGTCCTTTTTTTCCCACAAATAGAGATTTCTTTTGGTGGTATTTGATCATCTCTGCGGTTTTTATTTTTTTGCGCTAGAAACAAAAAATAGAGCAACAGTTTTGAAAAAAATGCAATATTTTTTACTTTTTGCTGTAATAAATTTTCCCCAAAAATATATAAAAAAAAACGTTTTTTTCCCTCAGTTTAGGCCGATACGTATTCTTCTACATATTTTTCGTAAAAAAAAATTGCAATAAGCGTTTATTGATTGGTTTGCGCAAAAGTTATAGCATTTACAAAATAGGGAGTCGTTTTATGGCATTTTTATAAATATTTTTTTTTTACTAGTAATAGCGGCGATCAGCATTTTTTTTAGTACTGCGACATTATGACGGGCACTTCGGACACTTTTGACACATTTTTGGGGCCATTGGCATTTTTATAGCGATCAATGCTATAAAAATGCATTGTATTACTATAAAAATGCCATTGGCAGTGAAGGGGTTAACACTAGGGGGCAGGGAAGGGTTTAAGTGTGTTCCTGGGTGTGTTCTAACTGTATGGTGTGTGGCCTCACTAGGGGAAATCACTGATCTTCTGTTCATACATTGTATGAACAGGAGATCAGCGTTTCCCCCGCTGACAGGACCGAGGGCTTTGTGTTTACACACAAAGCTCCCGGTCCCCGCTCTGTAACGGACGAGTGCGCGTGCCTGGCGGCGATCGTACCCGCTGGGCACACGCGTGGGACTCGGGGGCGAGCGGGGATGCGTGCACGCCCCTAGCGGCCGCTTTATTGCGGACGTATAGCTACAGGCTCTCGCCCAGCAGTGCCACCGTCCCGCAGTAATATGACGGCGGGCGGTCGGCAAGTAGTTAAATAAAGTCACTCTAAAAGTTTAAGTTTTTATTTTTACCCTGATGCATTCTATGGATCAAGGTAAAAATGATTCTGCTGTTGTCATTTACAGCCAATGAGCCAAAAGGAGAGCATGAGTTAAGCCCGAGCTGTGCTGTGTAAATGGACACACAGAGCATGGCTAAGGAGCAAGCCTGCTTCAGTGCCCCAATAGCAAGAGGCTTTCTATTGGGGGCACTCAACAGGGGTGCAGCCAGGATCGCCAGTAGGGGACCCAAAAAGGAGAGGATCTGGGCTGCTCTGTTTAAAACTATTGCACAGTGCAGGTAAGTATAACATGTTTGATATCTTTTTTTTTTATTCTTTCTTTAAGAATCACTTAAGGTCTTTCATGGCAACACAATAACAATAACTTTCCAATGGTCTGAAAACACTAAACTGTATAAAGTTCTTTGTGCTATTAAGTTAAAGGATAACTATATGTAGAACCCCAGAGGCATGTGAGGGACCCCCAGTGACAAGGTGAGCTAAAATTTATCCCAGGGTATCCAAGTATCAGATATGGCATAATGTATGTGATATGGAAGTTGCCAACATGTTTCATAGTACAGGCCATTTCTTCAGGGCTCCACTATGCGGGTTTAACTTAGAATCTCTAAAATACATTTAACCAAAATGAACAAAATCAATGACTGAACAAATATAACACATTCATTTATATAAGGAAGTGAGGTACAGCGCAAAACCAAAATCCGTGAAATTAATGATAGTGATATCAGAAATTGATATAAATAAATAATAGACCAATCAATATAACACCGGTATACAAAACCTAAAAAAACATAATAACGTGCACATTAAGATAAATATGAAGCGAATGAAAAAGTCCATAAATATTCCCAAAAGCATGAAAAAGGTATCCGTGTAAAAGTGAGCTTTAAGAAGTCTTCATCATGGCTGGATTGGGCTCACTGGGAGCGTCAGGAGCGCTGTCAGTGGCACAGGCACTATCACTGCCTGCAGAATCCTATGGCAATGATATATCCATCCGCTTAGGCTTATTGTGATTAGAAGCAACTCCAGCCTATAGTCGTTTGGGTGACTCTAAACAAACCCGCAGGTGTGGTCAGGTGGTCTGGTAAGGAGACTATATGTTCTGACACTCGGGTGTATCTTTGGTGGAAGGTGGTGTCAAGCTTTTGAACATCTCTTTGGAAGACTTCTTAAAGCTCACTTTTACACAGATACCTTTTTCATGCTTTTGGGAATATTTATGGACTTTTTCATTCGCTTCATATTTATCTTAATGTGCACGTTATTATGTTTTTTTAGGTTTTGTATACCGGTGTTATATTAATTCAATTTTATGATATAATATTTGAATTTTTGACATATTTCACAATGTGTGTTCATATAACCAATCGTGTTGTCTAGATTGGTCTATTATTCATTTATATCAATTTCTGATATCACTATCATTAATTTCACGGATTTTGGTTTTGCGCTGTACCTCACTTCCTTTTTCCTAGTTCTTCCAATATATGTATCTGTATTATTGGTACTAGCAGCACTTCCACCCCCATTGGTTTAGCGCAGTGTTTTTTCCATATTTTCTAGATTCATTTATATAATACTGCATTTCCAAAAAAACTCCTGTTCATTGGCCAGGATGGGGGAAGAAAAGGGGGGGGGGCAACCATTATTGTCAGTGTGTAAAAATAAAAATACCTTGGAGCAACATGCATTGGATGTGTTCAAGCTTGAAGCTTGTTGGGATGAGAGCCTCACAAGGTCAGCCCCAAATATTTATGTCATCCCCCAACAGATGCCACTGGCAATAAACCTTTCCAGAATTTTGGTCAGAGGGAACATAAATATTCATTGCTGGTAGCCTGTTATTACTGTGGCTTCTTGCTTTATTGCCAGAGGTACCAGTGACACCTATTGTACTGGCAGCAGGCAGAAATAAAAAGCAACACTAAGCTTGGGAGAATACCAAATAAGACCAGACCACAAATCAGATTGGCTTGTTTACCACCCAGCAAACTAAATTTAACCACTTATGCACTGCTCACAGTATATATATATATATATATGTAATTTTTTTTAAAGATGATATCTCGGTAATGGCAGCAGCTGCTGCCACAACCGAGATATCCATCTTTACAGTAAGCGGTCCTGTCAATGATAACCGTGGTCTCCGCAGCGGATTCACCGTAAGATCACCGTTATCAGTGGCAGGAGAGGGCCCCCCTCCCGCCGCTCTTGCACACTCTCCGCCGCTTACCAGAGCCATCGGTAGCGGTGGAAGCGATCGGGTCCTCTCCCCTGCTTGGCTGGGATAGGAGTGAGGGCAAGATGGCCCCCACCCGTCCCCATAGCATAGCAGGGTGGAAGCGACTTCAAAAGGTCACTTCCGCCCATGCTTCTTAAAGCAATATTTTCTTGTCATTTTTTCAAATAATTTTTTTGCATTTTAGTCGAAATATGAGATCTGAGGTCTTTTTGTCCCCCAGATCTCATATTTAAGAGGACCTGTCATGCTTTTTTCTATTGCAAGGGATGTTTACATTTCTTGTAATAGGAATCAAAGTGATCCATATTTTTTTTTTGTGTAAAAATTTATAAAACAAATAAGAAAACCCCCCAAATTTTTTTGAAGCGCCCCGTCCTGACGAGCTTGTGCGCATACGTGAGTAGCGCCCGCAATTGAAAGCGGTATTTAACCACTTGATCACCGGGCCTATTTTGGCACTTTTCTCCTTCATGTAAAAATAAAAAAAAATGCTAGAGAACTAATCAGAATCGCCAAACATTATATATTTTTTTAGCAGACATCCTAGGGAATTAAATGGCGGTCATAGCAACTTTTTTTCTCACACAGTATTTGCACAATATTTTTTCAAACGCCTTTTTTTAGGGAAAAAAAATGTTTCATGAATTAAAAAATAACAAAACGGTAAAGTTAGCCCAATTTTTTTGTATAATGTGAAAGACGATGTTACACTGAGTAAAAAGACACCTAACATGTCACGCTTTAAAATTGCGAACACTCATGGAATGGCGCCAAACTTCGGTACTTTAAAATCTCCATAGGCGATGCTTTAATTTTTTTTTTTACAGGTTACCATTTTCAAGTAACAGAGGAGGTCTAGTGCTAGAATTGTTGCACATGCAACGCACGCAACGATACCTCACATGTGGGGTTTGAACGGTGTTTACATATGTGGGCAGGACTTGCATGCGTGTTCGCTTCTGCACGCGAGCTACCGGGACAGGGGCGTTATTTAAAAAAAAAAAATGTACTTAATTTTTTTATTTTTACATTTTTTTTTACTTTTTTTTTAAACACTTTTATTCCTATTACAAGGAATGTAAACATCCCTTGTAATAGGAATCACTGTGACAGGTCCTTTTTATGAAGAGATGTGGGGTCAATAAGACCCCACATCTCTCCTCCAGGCTTACAAGCATGAAATTGGTGAAAAATAAATCACCGATCACATGCTGACAGCCACAATTGCAGCTTTGTTTACTTCCAGGTACCGGGTGTGATGTCATAATGGCGCGCCCGGGCCTCCAACGGTCATAGAGATGACTGGTCACCAGTCATCTCTATGCATCCCAGCAGCGTCGCCTGATTCGCTCTCCGGGCCCCCGATGGCACGGGAGAGCCCGGAGAAGCACCGGATGGTGGCGGGAGGGGGGACGTCCCCTCCCGCTGCCTATGAGAATGATCTAGTGGCAGAACTGCCGATTTGATCGTTCTCATCGTGCTCAGAATCGGTGGCTGAAGATGGCGATATCAATGACTAAGCATTGTAATTCAATGTGAAACGCGTCAGTGGATATACCCCACTGTTTGCTGTTTTTTTCTTGTAGTGCTTTCCTTTTTACTACATTAAAAGGCTACATATTTTTTAAGATCTACTGGAGTGCGGCTGTCCATACAATTTTCTTTTCAATCCATGCCTTGTGCATTGCCAGCACCCATTTGTTCCTAAGAGGACACTGAAGTGCGCTCACCTGGAGCGGCAGTTTCTCCTTTCAATAAAGCAGCATGGCAGCCAGGCCATTAGCATTTGCATGTTATTGTTTCACTATTCAGCAAAACTTACTTTTGGTATTTGGTCTCTTAAGATGGCTATATATGGCTCAAATTTTGGCTGGTTCCTGATGAATTGGCCAAATTCTGTGCCATAAATGATCCTGTCAGCACCACCCAGCTTGACAGGAGTTAATTTAAAAATCGACTGAACCGGATTCAGGATTGTTGACTGAATGGTGATTGCATTCTATTAGCAGCTGCCTAAATATAATAGCCTGCAGTACAGATCCCTCCACCATGCTGCTTACCATGAATCAACTAACCATCCAGTATATTAGGCCAGTATTTTTTTTGGAGGGATAACAACTGTTGTTAGGCTTAGATTCAAGGAAGGATCAGACATAACCTATGGAACACCATGTTCTAGCTGTTTACCTTCCATAAAATAGATAGAAAGTAATACTGTAGCATGAAAACCAAAACTCCACATTCCACTTCCTTATAATTTAGTTGTTCATGACGGGATTAGATCATCCTGTATGTATCAAAAATCCTTAAAGGATACGTTTGTGTTTTGAACATGTTACACCTGTATTTAGGGTGTAAGATGTTCAGTTCAGCTAAAGGTGAACTTATTCTTTAAAGTGGAGATTTAGCAGCTCATAAGTACTCTACTCTCACATTAAATTGTCATACGTTATTTGGGACCTGTTTGATAGGTACATGTGTCAGTTGACCTGTTGATTGTCGATTGCAGTGAATATCTTCTCAAGAGGGAAAATAAGTTTCTTCTTAGAAAATGCAATGCATTATATGTAGAGTATTTCCTCTAAAAGAATGACATTTTATCTGCTTGTTTAAAACAAGGATAAGGATATTTAACACCTTATATGGGAATGCATTTATGTTAGAACAAAAGTATCAATTGTAACAAGCTAAAACATAACTGATAGTAATCATAATAGTAATTAAGTCCAGGTAACATTACAACTGCTGCAGAGCAGTACATCCTGTATACAGTACTGTGCAAAGGTTTCAGGCAGGTGTGAAGAAATGCTGTCAAGTAAAAATGCTTTAAAAATACATATTTTATTTATTTATTTTATCAATTTACAAAATGCAAAGTGAGTGAACATAAAAAAAAATCTAAATCAAATCAATATTTGGTGTGATTACCATTTGGCATCAAACCAGCATAAATTCTTCTAGGTACACACAGTGCTTGTGCGCAGTTTTTGAAGAAACTCTCATGTGGATATAGCCTGCCTTAAATCCTTCTATTGCCATGTACACACGATCAGACATTCCGACAACAAAACTGAGTATTTTTTTCCGAGGGATGTTGGCTCAAACTTGTTTTGCATACACGCGGTCACACAAATGTTGTCAGAAATTCCGATCGACAAGAATGCAGTAATGTAAAACATTACAACGAGCCGAGAAAAACAAAGTTCAAAGATTCTGAGCATGCGTCAATTGGATTCCGAGCATGCGTAGGATTTTTGTGCGTCGGAATTAGATATACACGATCGGAATTTCCGACAAGAACTTTTGTTGTCGCAAAAATTGAGAACCAGCTCTCAAACATTTGTTGTCGGAAATTCCAACAGCAAATGTCAGATGGAGCATACAAACGGTCGGAATATCCAAGCAAATGCTCACATCAAACATTTGTTGTCGGAAATTCCGATCGTGTGTACGTGGCATATGTCTTCATGTAATCTCCGACAGACTCGATAATGTTAAGGATCAGCGCTCTGTAGGGGCCAAACCAACATTTCCAGGACTCTTTGTTCTTGTGTGGAGAGCATCTCACCTTGTCTATTTCCTTCCATCTTTCCCTCACCTCTCCCTTCGCCTAACCCCCCCGAACACACATGCACAGACTCCTTTTTTTTCTCTCTTTTACTTCCTCTTTTAAATTTATTCTTGTATTGCTAATTTTTTTCCCTTTACTTATATACCTGAATTTTCACCACTAGGCCCTTGGGCTTCTTATTTCCCACAGTATGGGCAAGATTCAGTAAGAAGATACGTCGGCGTATCTTTTTTCTGTATTCAGAAAACAAGAAACGCCGGAATTTTGCTAAGATACGAGCGGCGTAAGTCACTTACGCCATCGTATCTTAGTTGCATATTTAGGCTGGCCGCTAGGTGGCGCTTCCGTCAATTTACGCGTTGAATATGCAAATGAGCTAGATACGCCGATTCACGAATGCCCGATCGTCGTATTTTCACGTCGAAACCAATTTGCGGCGTGATTTGGAGCATGCGCACTGGGATACATCCACGGACGGCGCATGCGCCGTTCGGAAAATGTGTCAATTACGTGGGGTCATGATTCATTTACATGGATCACGCCCCCTACCTGCCTATTTTGAATTCGGTGCTCTTACGCCAGCCCATTTACGCTACGCCGCCGTAGCTTTGGGCACAACTTCTTTGTGAATACGGCACCTGCCTCTCAAAGTTACGGTGGCGTAGCGTAAACAAAATACGCTACGCCCGCACAAAGTTACGACGGGCTATCTGAATCTGTCCCTATGTGTCTATTAGTGCTGTTTACTTTCTTGATTTTGTTCTGTTACAAGTCCTTAAACTATTAACCCTTCTATTTCTGAAAGCATTCTTAATTTACAGCATTTTCACACTTGTCTAAAACTTTTAAACAGTACTTTATGTTTTGTCATAATTTTGTTTTAGAATGAAGGCGTTAGCATTTAGGAAGTGACCCAAACCCTGTCAAGTATTATTGCTATCTTTCATCTTTAAAGTGGTATTAAAGTTATTTTTTTTATATTTATACCTACAGGTAAGCCTATAATAAGGCTTACCTGTAGCTACAAACGTGCACCATTAAGGAGGTATTTACTTTAGCAGTGCCGGTGTCATCACTGTGCTCTCAATTGATAGCGTGCTGTCCATAGAGAGAGTCATGCCGCAGCTGTGACTCCCACATGCATGAGTGACGTCATTGTGGTTTGGGCAATCAAACATCGGAAGAAAGACCAAGCAAACATGAAAAGTCCTGTCAGCAGTGACATCACTCCACTGGAGGGCTTCATTTCAGGTAAATCTTTCATAATGTGGTAGTATGTGATACAATACTACCAAATTATAACATTATTTGCAGGGAGAATATTTTTTTTTATTGGTAGCTGATGGGGCTGCACTGATAAATAATGTGCTGATTATAAGCACAAAACCCCCTCTGACAGGGAGAGCCACCAATCAGCTCTCCCTGTCAGTGTGAACCGAGGAAAGACGTTTACCGGCACTTCCTGTTTCACAAGATGATCAGCTGTGATTGGTCACAGCTGAACCCGTATTAATAAGCCTCTTTTAGAGGCTCCATACCACTCAGACTGACACAACGCACCTCCGATCCCCCCCCCCCGCGTGTGCAATGGCTTGTTATCCTGATCACATCATATGACCTCTGATCAGGATAGCTAAACCACTTTGCCACCATCATATGGCGGGCGGCCATTGGTTAAGTACACACGGACTGAAATTTGACCGGAGATCAGCCAAATTTCAATCTTTATATGGCTCTTCAGTAGATCGACTTCTGTCGAACAGGACTGCTGGAAAATTTTACTTTGACCAGCCGCTACAGCCAATCAGTGCTGATCAGTGTATTCTGACAGTGGAGGAGTCCTGCTGCCAGAATGCAATAGTACAGTGGGGAGGGTAAAATGTTTTTTTTTTTTTGTTCAGCCCTGCCATAAAGAGGAGACTATGCAGGCTCTATAGGGTAGGGAATCACTAAGCCCCATTGTACCAAATTATTTTGCAATATAGATACAATATTTAATTTACTTTGCCTGAGTAACAAAAAAGTTGTAAATTACAAGTTATATTGGCCACCCAGGCAAAACTAGAACAGAAGGAATAATTTTAACATATATCTTCACTGTCTTATTAAGCAGTCATGCTACAAATGTGTTTAAGTCTTGTTTAGAGAGACACGATTGAAAACTCCAAGTATGCCCTGTGGTTCACCCCACATCCTAGAGAAAATACATTGAATGTAAGGACTCTGCTCAGAATATTCACCAGGATTTGGCAATGAGGCAACTAATGTGGATGGAAGCAATATATGATGAAAGGCTATATAATTGCATATGTTTGGTAGAGAAAAATAAGTCATTGAGAGCTTGCTAGGTCTGAATGGCAAGCTAACAGCAGCATATCAGACGAACAAAGGAAAAGAAACGGAGCAGAACAAGCAGGTTTGGCAGAACATCAAAAAAGCTCATGAGACTCTAATAGATGAAAAAATAGCACTCAAGCTGCATTACCAAAAGATCCATTACTTTCCGTAACAAGTGAGGCAAATTAATGTTGAGCCTGATACCTGTCAAGATGAGGCCCACAGTCATAGCTAGAGAAAAAGGAGAAAAACATATCGCAAGAACATATTCCATCTAACCAAAAGTTTTTAGTAAATAAATGAATGATGATTAATTAATCAAAGAAGATTACATATATGCCGTGCCCCTTAATGGCATAAAACTAGAAAGTAATAAGCACAAATTGAAAACACAAAGTCTTGTGGAACAGGTGCACATATTGGCAGGTTGACCCTTGCTGGCAGATAGCAATAAGTAATCACTGGGTTGGAACAGTAATTTGAAACTACTCCAAGTGTTCCCATTTAAAAATGAATTCTCTTTAATGGGTGTTTTTGTACAAAATCTACAGGGCGATACTAGGTCAGGAACATAAATAATTGAGTTACCAGACAGTGCCTTTTACCAAAAAATAATTTTAAAATTACCATTATTTTGAAACCATTCAGCCATGTCTTTACCATGTTGTAGTAGGAGTGTAAAATGAAATTTAAAAAGGTGTGAACAACCTAAATGTTAGCTATAACTATGAAGGGTACTGATTTTTGTAAACATTATCCACTATTTACTGGTGGTTATTAAATTTGACTGCAACGGGATATTGAAAAAAAAAACAGGTGCTAAAGGAAATCGTGATTTTGCTCACAGTGGCCAATCAAAAGTTTTCTTTGATAAAAAAAAAAAAAAAAAAAAAAGAACAACAACTCGAGATTACAGCTAGAAGTTGATTACCACAGGAGACAAATGTTATCTCCTTTTTCTCTTTTCAGATATCTCACAAGAATAATAGATGGTAAGATGCCTGTCTCAGCTCGTATAGACCAACACATTGCCAAGATAAATGGTGATTTGGTGACTTGCAACCACACCTTAACCAACTCTGGGAAATGTTGGGCATACTAAGGGTGGGCACTTGCCTTTAATCCTAAAAGGTGTCCTGGATCTGAGCCTGTGAACTCTATTTCCACCTTCAGTTCCTGCATCGATATTCCTCACTTCCAATCAATCAGTGTTGACCCATCTGGTTTCTCATCTGCTCTAACCAGGAGCAGATAAATGTCAGTTCATATACCGTATTTATCGGGGTATTGCGCGCTCCTTCGTATAGCGTGCACCCCTAATGTCGACCTGTAAAAAAAAAACTTTTAGTATTTTTAGTACTTACAGTTTTGGTGTCTTGCGCGGTGTCCATCGTCCGGTCCGGTGTCCATCTTCGGCTCCAGTGGTGTCCTCCCGGCTTCTCCAGCGATGTCTCGAGTCGAATCCCTGCTTCCCGCGCTCAGTTTGAACGCCTCCGCCGACATATACCGAGTGCAGTACACTCAGGTACATTCGGCCAGGCTCGGCTTCGCTCGTGCTCACGCTCTGTGACGTTTATGCGGGTATCGGCGTATATCGTGCACCAACGATTTTACCCTTATTTTAAGGGGAAAAAAGTGCGTGGTATACGCCGATAAATACGGTTAACATTTGCAAAGTTTAAGACAACGTCTAAGAAGCCTTTATCTTTACTTTACATTTACTTCACCTTTACTTCACCTTTCACCAAAAGACAGAAAAAAACATCTCAAAGCACTAGCACAGGAATCTTCAAACTACGGCCCCCCAGCTGTTGCGGAACTACACATCCAGTGAGGCATTGCAAGATTCTGACATTCACAGACATGACTAGGCATGATGGGAATTGTAGTTCCTGAACAAATAGAGGGCCATAGTTTGAGGACCCCTGCACTAGCAAATTCCTACCATAGGAAAGGATATAACAACAAAATCATGAGTACAAGCATAAACACTGCCTTGAAAACCAAAAAAGAAAATCCTCTACAATACAAAGGGAAGAAACAGTCATGTATCTTCAGTAACCACATACCACCCAGAACTAGAAAGTATAAAATATATAAACAAACATCTCCAACCTATTATAATGGAGGATAAAATAAATCCTCAGGCAATCACCCAACCTCACACATAATATAAAGGATAAGTTCACCTTTAGTGACATGTTACATGGTACAACATGTTACTAAAGCAGCAGCCTCAATTTAAAAACAGCATAGCTGTGCAGGGATCCGCCCACATAACTGCTTCACTCATTTGCAGAGTTCTGGGAATGAATGAACCACAACTCCTGTCTGCCAACTTGGCAAATGGCTTGTAGTTCCCAATAAACTATGAGGACTCTAATGAGCGCTTTTATAGTTAATTGATTATTCTGTTTTTATACAAGCTAAAGCCCTACAGAATTGACAGTGCACAGTCCACATCAGCTTTTCTGCTTAACTGCAGACAGGAAACAGGAAACGTTATTCAGGAACAAGACATAGAGCATACAGTGCCTGCCGCCGAGAATGTCTTTATAGCACGACAGCATCGCGCTGATTCTCGGCGACAGGCTGCCGACATCTCGCACTCGCTGGAATAGTAAAAGCACATTCCAGCGAGTGCGTCATAGAAGCGACGGGGATCCGACGCGGATTCCCGCCAATTCTACACGTGGGCGGAGTTTGTTATGAATCCTGAGAAGGAAGTCCCCGCCGGATTTTAAATAAAAATCTGGCATGGGTTCCCCCCTCAGGAGCATAACGAGCCCTTAGGTCTGGTATGGGTTGTAAGGAGACCCCCCTACGCCGAATAAAACGGCGTGGGGGTCCCCCCACAGTCCATACCAGACCCGTATCCAAAGCACGTTGGCCAGTCAGGAGGGGAGTGGGGGCGAGCGAGCGCCCCCCCCCTCCTGAGCCGTACCGGGCAGCATGCCCTCAACATGGGGGGGTCAGGTGCTCTGGGGCAGGGGGCGCACTGCGGCCCCCCACCCCAGAGCACCCTGTCCCCATGTTGATGAGGACAGGGCCCCTTCCCGACAACCCTGGCCGTTGGTTGTCGGGGTATGCGGGCGGGAGGCTTATCGGAATCTGGAAGCCCCCTTTAATAAGGGGGCCCCCAGATACCGGCCCCCACCCTAAGTGAATGAGTATGGGGTACATTGTACCCCTACCCATTCACCTGCAAGAAAAGTGTAAACACACATAAACCACACAGTGTATTGAAATATTTTATTAGTTGGCCGCCGGGGGGGGGGGGGGGTATGATCGCTTTTATAAAAGCGCCCCCCTCCGGCGGGCTTCTGCGGGGGGGTGGGTGCCGCTGTTCTTCACTGCCGTCTGGTTCTCTTCCGCCGCGGGGGGGCGCTTTGATAAAAGCGCCCACCACCCGGCGGGCTTCCTTCGACATCTTCGGTGGCGGGGGGGTCTTCTCCCACTCTCCGGGGTCTTCTCCCACTCTCCGGGGTCTTCTCCGGCTCTCCGGGGGTCTTCTCCGGCTCTCCGGGGGTCTTCTCCGCTCTCCGGGGGTCTTTTTCTTCTTCAGGACTCGCCGCCGATATCTTCGTGTTAGCTCAATTACTAGCGGCGGCGTGTCCCCTCTTCTGTGACATCTTCTTCTTCTTCTTCTCTTCTCCAGATGTTGACGTGACGCTTCCTTCCGCTGTTATGGCTGGCGCGTGGCTCGCAGCGAGTTATATAGGCCTGTCTTGTGACGTCGCAGTCCCATCATGCTCCGGTAGGTACCACGTGAGACCCCGGAGAGTGGGAGAAGACCCCCCCGCCACCGAAGATGTCGAAGGAAGCCCGCCGGGTGGTGGGCGCTTTTATCAAAGCGCCCCCCCCGGCGGCGGAAGAGAACCAGACGGCGGTGAAGAACAGCGGCACCCACCCCCCCGCAGAAGCCCGCCGGAGGGGGGCGCTTTTATAAAAGCGATCATACACACCCCCCCCCGGCGGCCAACTAATAAAATATTTCAATACACTGTGTGGTTTATTTGTGTTTACACTTTTCTTGCAGGTGAATGGGTAGGGGTACAATGTACCCCATACTCATTCACTTAGGGTGGGGGGCCGGTATCTGGGGGCCCCCTTATTAAAGGGGGCTTCCAGATTCCGATAAGCCTCCCGCCCTCATACCCCGACAACCAATGGCCAGGGTTGTCGGGAAGGGGCCCTGTCCTCATCAACATGGGGACAGGGTGCTCTGGGGTGGGGGGCCGCAGTGCGCCCCCTGCCCCAGAGCACCTGACCCCCCCATGTTGAGGGCATGCTGCCCGGTACGGCTCAGGAGGGGGGGGGGGCGCTCGCCCCCACTCCCCTCCTGACCGGCCGGCCGGCGTGCTTTGTAACGGGTCTGGTATGGACTGTGGGGGGAACCCCACGCCGTTTTTTCGGCGTAGGGGGGTCTCCTTACAACCCAAACCAGACCTAAGGGCCCGTTATGCTCCTGAGGGGGGAACCCATGCCGGATTTTTATTTAAAATCCGACGGGGACTTCCTTCTCAGGATTCATAACAAACTCCGCCCACGTGTAGAATTGGCGGGAATCCGCGTCGGATCCCCGTCGCTTCTATGACGGCTTTGTCTCCATCGCGGCAAGCCAGCTCGGCGCTGGCTCCCGCGATGGAGCTCGCAAGTGCTCAATCTCGCCGAGAAAGGGAGCGAGATTGACACAATATCGCGGTCAACCACTGTAGTCATAGATGCTGTTTAAAAAAAAAAACTTATAAACACTGCCATCTACTGGCTGAAGAATATATCTATAGTTGTTGTGTAAAAATACATACACGGCATATCCTTTCATAATTCACAGGACCTGGTATCCTTAAGTCTGGCCCCTTTTAATGTTCAGTGCCATATTGCTGTGTTTGCTCCTATTAGGGTCCTAGTTGTCCTGCTATAGCTTTTCCCTCAAAATCTCATAGTAGCAGTATTCTTCTCTCCAGCATACATATGGATATTCTCCTTCTCCCTTAAATATATTGTATATGTATTGGCTTGGGGCGGAGCCCCCCACCATGAATAATAACGTTTCCATCCAGAGCCTTCCCATTTGGATAATTCCCTCCTGGGAGACAGACCCTTTCAGAAACTTCTCCTTTGGAACCAGCATCTCTCTTGATAGCACACATTTGACATCTCTTCCCCCTTCATGAATAATTCAGTTTACATAGGCTTTACCTCTGAAAAGTTCAATGCTGGAATGTTCCTTCCATGATTTGTCTATTCTCTTTTCAAGTAGCATAGGAGACCCTGCTCAGTTACATGTATATAAAAATGACCACACACTATAATCTAATGTGCAATGAAGTTATATTACTTGTCTTTTGACGAATTCCTATTGTGATATATGCACTGGTCACTAATGATTGAACATGTCACTTGTTTATTGATGTCATTGATCTCTAGAGAACAAATAGACTGTGTGTTGATGTTAAAGTGACACTAAAGGTCAGAGTTTTTTTTTTTTAAATAACAAACATGTCATACTTACTTCCACTGTGCTGTTCGTTTTGCACAGAGTGGCCCCAATCCACCTGTTCTGGAGAGAAGGACGACGGGGACGCTCTTACAGAAATTTGGGGCTCAGGTAAGTAAAACGGAGGGGCTGGGGAGCTGGACACTTCAAGGTGTTTTTTCACCTTAATACATAGGATGCATTAAGGTGAAAAAACACATAGGTTTACAACCTCTTTAAGTTTAGTAATTGGATACTCGACACTTCTTTTTTTAACAAATAGAATAGACTTTTCTGTGAGGCCACTAATATGTTGTGAATGACCCATAGTGAATAAATAGACTGTATTCTCATTGATGTCATTGGTCTCTGGTAAACAGATAGGCCACGCTCTCTGTGCTGTTATTGATCTATATTTAATGGATAGGCAGCATTCTTAGTGCTGTTCTAGTGCATAGTAAATGCATAGGCTGCCTTTTAATTTATGTCATTGGTTTTTAGTCAATGGACAGGCTACATTCTCTGTGAAGTCATTGGTGACTATTAAATGAACAGGATGCATTCTCAGTGCTGGATCCGTTTTTTGTGAATGGATAGGCTGCATTTCCATTGATGTCATTGTTTTCTATCAATTGGACAGGCTGTTTCGAATTGATGTCATTGATGGCTAGTGAATGATTATTCAGCATTTTTAATTATGTCACTTTTTAGTGTGCTGATCCTTAATAATGGAATGCCCATTAACCACTTCAGCCCCGGAAGAACTTACCCCCTCCCTGACCAGAGCACTTTTTGCGATACGGCACTGCATCGCTTTAACTGATAATTGCGTGGTCATGCGACTTTCACCCAAACAAAATTTATTTCCTTTTTTCCCACGAATAGAGCTTTCTTTTGGTGGTATTTGATCACCTCTGCGGTTTTTATTTTTTGCGCTATAAACAAATAAAGAGCAACAATTAAAAAAAAATACAATATTTTTTACATTTTGATTTAATAAATATCACAATTAAAATATATATATATATATATATACAGTGCAGAAAATAAGTATTTGAACACCCTGCTATTTTGCAAGTTCTCCCACTTGGAAATCATGGAGGGGTCTGAAATTGTCATCGTAGGTGCATGTCCACTGTGAGAGACATAATCCAAAAAAAATATTCCAGAAATCACAATTTATGATTTTTTAACTATTTATTTGTATGATACAGCTGCAAAGAAGTATTTGAACACCTGTCTATCAGCTAGAATTCTGACCCTCAAAGACCTGTTAGTCTGCCTTTAAAATGTCTACCTCCACTCCATTTTTTATCCTAAATTAGATGCACCTGTTTGAGGTCATTAGCTGCATAAAGACACCTGTCCACCCCATAAAATCAGTAAGAATCCAACTACTAACATGGCCAAGACCAAAGAGCTGTCCAAAGACACTAGAGACAAAATTGTACACCTCCACAAGGCTGGAAAGGGCTATGGGGAAATTGCCAAGCAGCTTGGTGAAAAAAGGTCCACTGTTGGAGCAATCATTAGAAAATAGAAGAAGCTAAACATGACTGTCAATCTCCCTCGGACTGGGGCTCCATGCAAAATCTCACCTCGTGGGGTCTCAATGATCCTAAGAAAGGTGAGAAATCAGCCCAAGACTACACGGGAGGCGCTGGTCAATGACCTGAAAAGAGCTGGGACCACCGTTTCCAAGGTTACTGTTGGTAATACACTAAGGCCTCGTACACACGATCGGACATATCCGATGAAAACGGTCCGCGGACCATTTCCATCGGATATGTCCGATCTGGAGTTTGATCCGATGGCGTGTACACACCATCGGATCAAATTCCCCGCCGGCGGACGGCGCGGTGACGTGTCGGTGACGCGGCGGTGACGTTGACGCCGCCACGTCACCGCTACGTCACGCACCAGGAAGTAAACACTTCCGCGCGCATGCGTCGGATCCATTCACAGGATATGACGCATGTGTGGGAGGATATGTCCGCTGGTTTCCCGTACTAACCAGCGGACATATCCGACGGACAGGTTTGTAGCGGACAAATTTCAAAGCATGCTTTGAAATTTGTCCGATGGACAAATCTGTCCGCTAGCCCATACAAACGATCGGAGATGTCTGCTGAAACGGTCCATCGGACCATTTTCAGCGGACATATCCCCTCGTGTGTACGAGGCCTTAGACGTCATGGTTTGAAATCATGCATGGCACGGAAGGTTCCCCTGCTTAAACCAGCACATGTCAAGGCCCGTCTTAAGTTTGCCAATGACCATTTGGATGATCCAGAGGAGTCATGAGAGAAAGTCATGTGGTCAGATGAGACCAAAATAGAACTTTTTGGTCATAATTCCACTAACCGTGTTTGGAGGAAGAAGAATGATGAGTACCATCCCAAGAGCACCATCCCTACTGTGAAGCATGGGGGTGGTAGCATCATGCTTTGGGGGTGTTTTTCTGCACATGGGACAGGGTGACTGCCCTGTATTAAGGAGAGGATGACCGGGGCCATGTATTGCGAGATTTTGTGCAACAACCTCCTTCCCTCAGTTAGAGCTTTGAAGATGGGTCGAGGCTGGGTCTTCCAACATGACAATGACCCGAAGCACACAGCCAGGATAACCAAGGAGTGGCTCTGTAAGAAGCATATCAAGGTTCTGGTGTGGCCTAGCCAGTCTCCAGACCTAAACCCAATAGAGAATCTTTGGAGGGAGCACAAACTCTGTGTTTCTCAGCGACAGCCCAGAAACCTGACTGATCTAGAGAAGATCTGTGTGGAGGAGTAGGCCAAAATCCCTCCTCCAGTGTGTGCAAACCTGGGCAAAAACTACAAGAAACGTTTGAACTCTGTAATTGCAAACAAAGGCTACTGTACCAAATATTAACATTAATTTTCTCAGGTGTTCAAATACTTATTTGCAGCTGCATCATACAAATAAATAGTTAAAAAAATCATACATTGTGATTTCTGGAAAAAAATTTTTTGATTATGTCTCTCACAGTGGACATGCACCTACGATAACAATTTCAGACCCCTCCATGATTTCCAAGTGGGAGAACTTGCAAAATAGCAGGGTGTTCAAATACTTATTTTCTGCACTGTATATATATATATATTTCCTCAGTTTAGGTCGATATGTATTCTTCTACATATTTTTGGTAAAAAAAATAAAAAAAATCGCAATAAGCGTTTATTGATTGGTTTGTGCGAAAGTTAGAGTGTCTACAAAATAGGGATAGATTTATTGCATTTTTATTTGTTTTTACTTTTTTACTAGTAATGGCGGTGATCTGTGATTTTTATTGTGACTGTGACATTGCGATGGACATTATGGACACTTTTGACACATTTTTGGGACCATTCATATTTATACAGTGATTAGTGCTATAAAACTGCACTGATTACTGTGTAAATGTGACGGGCAGGGAAGGGGTTAATGCTAGGGGGTGCTGAAGGGGATACATATGTTCCCTAGAGAGTGATTCTAATTGTAGGGGGCAGGGACTCACAAGGGGAGTAGACCGATCTGTGTTCTTCTGTACTGGGAACACACATCGGTCGCCTCACCTCTGACAGAACATGGATCTGTGTGTTTACGCACACAGATACATGGTCCTGCTGTGATTGCGGGGACGTCATATGACGTCCACCCAGGATGGGAGATCCCATCTGTAGACGTCATTTGACTATGTGCTGGATCTGAATTGGTTAAACATGAATTTACCCTTTAATAAAAACATACATATTTTTCTCTCCTGCAATCTTAAGAGGCATAATTACATTTACAGAAATTATACAAATTATACTCATAACAAGAAGAACTTGTACAAACACTAGACACAGTTTTCATTAAAGCTGTGTGAAAATACATTGTAGGATTTTTAAGGGCAATATATCAACAGAACAAGTTTATTGTAGTTTCTAAATGCTTTGCAAGGTCACAATACTTACATAAATAAACATAGCCAGGTTTATTTTATTTTTTAAGTTTTATTGATCTAAAATCTCACTTCACATGAATACATTTTGTCTGTATAACATCTTTTTTTCTGCATTTGAGAAAACAAAAGCTATTATTACTGAATGAGGTATAGATGAGTTTGTGCCATAGTAATATGTTATTCCATTATCTGCTAATCTATTAGCACAGTCTTGGATTGACAAGTCTTAAATACTGTATAAGACATTTTAAAAGGGTGAATAGAAGGTAATGCATAAGGCAGGGATTGGTCACGTTAGAAGTGGGGAGAGGGAATAAGTGCTGAATTTCATCACTCAATAAAAATCCCTTTCATGCCTCTCTTTATGAAATCGTATGTTCAGTATTTAAGACTATAAGGGGAAGTAGAGAGCCAAAACCTCTGAAGTCTTTGAAAGTTTGCTCTTAACTGGCCACACCGCATTCCTTTATTCATATTTTTGATTACCAAGTATGTCATTATCATACTGTACAACAAACCAATTTTTATATTGCCCTCATGTTAATTTGTGTCTTTCATAATTAACTTTTAAAAGTTTGCAATGTCTGACAATTTAACTTTTTTATTTAAAATGTTTTAATTTTATTGAGAAGAATAACATACATATACAATCTGAACATTGGTACAACAGGAGAGGTATTTGTTCTTACAGGATAAGAAACAGGGGGATTCCAAGATGAAGTTCAGGGGAGTTAACAATTACTTGAAGAACTGAGGCAAGGAGCCTTTCAAGGGCATCAGCAAACAATTGAAAAACTCTAGAACTGTCAACCTTGCCCGAAGCATTCAGAGTCATAATCCAGGGAATGTTGGGCGACAGGAAGCCAAAGATTACAACTAGATCTGGCTAGGGTAGGGCGCACCGGGAGGGACCCCTTTAGCACCCGTCACCCCCAAGGGGATCTAGCTGTGCCAGGTGTGAGTCTCCGTGCCTGGTCCTACCCCCCACCCTTCTAAACATGTCAACTTCCTATGGACAGGATATTCCAATAATACAACCGTAAAAAAAAGTCCAAACGTTCATATACACGTCTGTTACCCAATGTATTCGGGAGTCAAATGAAGGATAGGTTAAGTAGAGAAAAGAGAGAAAGAGTTAAGAGTAGAGAGAGAAATAGGGATTACGAATTGCTTAACATTAGGTTGTGGGGGATCTCGGTCTGGCTTAGATATGGTAGAGAGAGAGATACCTCCATGTTGTGCCGAGGATTCCCATGTGGATTTGAATTTTTTAACAGTGTCCGAGAGTATACTTGAGAGCTTTTCTTGTGCCATTATCCAGGAAATTTTCAGTTTGGCTGCTTTGATGGAAATTGTTGGTTGTTTCCATGCCCTGGCTACTGTTAGTTTGGCACCCACTAAAATAAAGTGAATCAGCTGCCACGTGGGCGAGGAGGAAAGGGCAGACTCTGAAGCATTCCAACCAATTATGGGCCATTGTTCCAGACAGTTTGCATCCTCTAAAACATAGAGGGTCTACTGAGGAATACATAGAGGCCAGTCTGACGGAGGTATAGTACCATTTGGTTATCACCTTCATACTGACCTCCATGAGAGACGTGTTTAAAACTCCCTTAAAGGAGCTGAAGCAGGCCGACTGCCATGCCTCCGGATCCCAGCTGAATTGGAGGTCCGACTCCCACACATCCGTGAAAGAGGACATAGAAGCTGGGAGCACCAGTGACAAATAGATGGTTGAGATCCCTCCCTCTGCTTTGAACCCTGACCACACCACAGTTCATATGCTGTAAGCTTGGGCAAAAACGTTTTTTTTTCCGACCATATAGAGTGTAAGAAATGTGATATTTGTCTGAATCTGAAGTATTCCGAGGCAGGCAAATCCAATTTGTTGATACAATGCTGAAGGGATAAGGGGTCTAAGGGGGTGTAAAAATGTCTGATTCGTTATAGTCCTTTGTCCAGCCACCATTTGGATGCTAGTATGTTCATGCCTGGGGGAAAGTCTGGGTTATTGAATAGGTGAAACAACGGTTTGCTCGCCGAGATCAGTGCCTTCAACATGCGTAGATAGTCCCAAAGTGCCAGGGATTAAGACAACATTGGAGCCATGATCGATGACCTGGTTTGTGGAGGGCACCACATCAAAAAATCTAGAGTGTGCAGAGGAACTGCTTGCCTTTCAATTTGGGTCCAATCAGTTTTTTCGTACCTCAAGTAAATAATAGAGAACTGAGCTAGTCTGGCTGCAAAGTAGTACTGAAGTAATTTGGGTAGACCCAGGCCCCCCTTTTCCTGTGACAGTACAGGGTGCTCTATGGAAGTCTGTAACCTCCCTTACCCCATATACATTTCAAAATTTTACTCTGAATGGCTCTAATGTGGGCCCTGTTGATTAGGATGGGGAGAGAGTGAAACAGGTATAGCAGTTTGGGAAAAAGGGTCATCTTAAGTTTATTTGTCCTATCCAGGATAGGGTGTGTTTGGACCAGGCCTTTAGGTCTACTTCTAGTTTGCTAAACATAGGTAGATAATTACTACCGGGGGAGGGGGATAGTTACTTACCGGGGGAGGGGGTGTTCTGCTGTCGGAAATTACTCAGCCAGCGAGTTTAGAAGCGTGGTGAGGGGGCGAAAATGACTTCTCACCAGGCGGGGCCTCTAGTAATTTTGGGGGCCCTTCGCAGCTTTGCGGGGCCCTAATCGGCTTGCATAGTGCTATTAAACAGCACATGTGCAGTAACAGCAATTACGATTAGGTGCTATTAAACACCACAAGTGCAGTAACAGCAACTACGTTTATGTGTAAATAAAGAGCACACGTGCAGTAACAGCAACAACGTTTAGGTGCTATTAAACACCACAAGTGCAGTAACAGCAACTATGTTTAGGTGCTATTAAACACCACAAGTGCAGTAACAGTAAGTATGTTTAGGTGCTATTAAACAGCACACATGCGTAACAGCAAGTACGTTTAGGTGCTATTAAACAGCACACATGCAATAACAGCAACTATGTTTAGGTGCTATTAAACACCACAAGTGCAGTAACAGCAACTACGTTTAGGTACTATTAAACACCACAAGTGCAGTAACGGCAACTACGTTTATGTGCAAATAAACAGCACACATGCAGTAACAGCAAGTACATTTAGGTGCTATTGAACACCACAAGTGCAGTAACAGGAGCTACGTTTAGGTGCTATTAAACACCACATGTGCAGTAACAGCAAGTACATTTAGGTGCTATTAAACAGCACACGTGCAGTAACAGCAACTACGTTTAGGTGCTATTAAACACCACAAGTGCAGTAACAGCAACTACGTTTAGGTGCTATTAAACACCACAAGTGCAGTAACAGCAAGTACGTTTAGGTGCTATTAAACAGCACACATGCAGTAACAGCAACTACATTTAGTTGCAAATAAACAGGACAAGTGCAGTAACACCAAGTACATTTAGGTGTAAACTAAACAGCACACAGGCAATACAATATGTTAGAACACTGCAGCTAGCACAATCTACTACCTGACAAATAGGAATAGCTGATCTAGCTAAGCTATACAGTGTATAAATATATGTACAACTCCTGGGATGTATATATCCTCTACACACTGTAAATTTAACTAAACTGACTAGCCTGCCTGCTCTATCTATCTATCTGGTAGAAAAGACACTGTCTCTCTATCTCTCTCTATAGGACTTCTCTCATTAACAACGCCGCAACACACTACACGCGGCCACCTTGCAGGCAGCCTTTTATAGTGTGGGGCGTGTGCTAAAGCCCTGAGCCATAATTGGCCAAAGCCACCGAGGCTTTGGCCAATTATGGCTCTTCGTTTTTTGCGCGCTGTGATTGGCCAAGCATGCGGGTCATAGTGCATGCTTGGCCAATCATCAGCGCACAATGCCGCAGTGAATTATGGGCCGTTGCACGTCAAGTTTCGAATTTGGCACGAACGACCCGTTTTGTTCAAATTCCGTTGAACGTACGAACAGACGATGTTCGAGTCAAACATACGTTCGACTCGAACACAAAGCTCATCCCTAATACAGAGTACAGTGGTCAGAATGTGTATATCAGAGAGTGCAGGGGTCAGGAGTAGATATTGCAGAGTGTGCAGAGGGCAGAAGTGTGTATGGTCCAGAGGGCAGGAGTCAGAAGTGCCTATCCCACAGAGTTCAGGGGCCAGGAGAGCATAATGCTTAGTGCAGTGCTCAGAAGTGTGTAACATACAGAGAGTGGGGGTGCAAAGTGCATAACATACAACGTAAAAAGGCAGGGGTCAAGAGTGGTTATTGTGAAGGGACAAAAGTTCATTACCCACAGATTGCAGGGGTCAGGAGTGTGTAACAACGAGTGCAGAGGTCTGGAGTAGGGATGAGCTGAACACCCCTGGGTTCAGTTCGCACCAGAACCTGCGAACAGACCAAAAGTTTGTGTGAACTTTAGAACCCTGTTAAAGTCTATGGGACTCGAAAGTTTGAAATCTAAAGTACTAATTTTAAAGACTAATATGCAAGTTATTGTTCTAAAAAGTGTTTGGGGACCCGGGTCCTGCCCCAGGGGTGTGTTTAGGGACCTGGATCCTGCCCCAGGGGAGTGTTTGGGGACCTGGGTCCTGCCCCAGGGAACATGTATCAATGCAAAAAAAGTTTTAAAAAACGGCCGTTTTTTCAGGAGCAGTGATTTTAATAATGCTTTAATAATGCTTAAAGTGAAACAATAAAATTGAAATATTCCTTCAAATGTTGTACCTAGGGGGGTGTAAAGTATGCCTGTAAAGTAGCGCTTGTTTCCTGTGCTTAGAACTGTCCCTGCACAAAATGTAATTTCTGAAGGAAAAAAGTAATTTAAAATCACTCGTGGCTATAATGAATTGTCGGATACCAGCAATACAGCGAAAAGTCATTCATAAAAAAATAATGCGTGGGGGTCCCCTCAAATTCAATCACCAGGCCCTTCGGGTCTGGTATGGATATTAAGGGGAACCCTGCATCAAATAAAAAAAAAATATGTGGGGGTCCCCCCAAATATCCATTCCAGACCCTTCAGGTCTGGTATGGATTTTAAGGGGAACTCAACCCCAAATGTAAAAAAAAAATGCCGTGGACCCCCACACATTTTTTTTTATGAATGACTTTTCTCTGTATTGCCGGGAGCTGACAATTCATTATAGCCGCAAGTGATTTTGGTTATCCTTTTTTATAGAACTTATATTTTTACTCTGGCGCTTGCCTGGTTACCTTGGCTTTGTAATGTTTCATTGTAAAATCTTTTCAATAAAAACAATTTGAAAAAAAAAAAGAATTAAAACTAGTCTTTTTATTCAACAAAACAAATGTCAGAAATATTGTAATGACTCCATCCACATTATTTATGCACTTTTACTAGGTCTCATTTCATAGGAAGACACAGGCAGCTTTTAATCAAGAAATCAAAATTTGAGTCTCTTAGTTCACATAAAAAAGCCGAAAAACGGTAAGAAATCAATGCGCATTATTTAAGCAACGTGTACTTTGCAATGAAAATATCGAATTTAGAGTGAACTATTTGACAAAAAAAGCTAGAAGTTTTATATTGACTCCTTGCATTCAACATAGGCACTTTTACTAGGCTGCAGTTTCACAAGTAGGGATGAGCCGAA
Organism: Rana kukunoris; assembly: GCA_029574335.1. NCBI lineage: Eukaryota > Metazoa > Chordata > Amphibia > Anura > Ranidae > Rana > Rana kukunoris. Next base: position 115,442 of record JAJQKJ010000565.1, read on the forward strand.
CACCCCCGCGTTCGGTTCGCACCAGAACCGTCGAACAGTCCGATCGTTCGCACGAACATTTAGAACCCCATTGAAGTCTATGGGACTCGAACGTTCGAATTCAAAAACGATCATTTTAAAGACCAATATTCAAGTTATTGTTGGAAAACGTCTTTTAGAACCCGGGTCTTGCCCCAGGGAACATGTATCAATGGACTCCTAAAAAAACGACCGTTTTTAAAACTTTTTTTTCCATTGATAGTAGTATCAATGGAAAAAAAAGTTTTAAAAAAGGTTGTTTCGTTTCACTCGAATTTGCCGCGAACGATCGTTTTTGTTCGAAATTCGACGAACGATCGAACAGACGATGTTCAAGTCGAACATACGTTTGTTTCGAACGCAAAGCTCATCCCTATTCACAAGGATACACCAGACAGCGTTCATATAAGAAATCAAACTTAGTGTGTTACTATACTTAAAAGAGCATTGTATTGTATTGACTTTATCTATAGTATGTAATCACTTTTATTACCTTTTTAACAGACAAATTGGTACTGGATCCAGTTTAGCGAGGCTGAATTCCCTATGGGGCACTTTCAAATGTGGTAACTGCAGTAACTGTAAGTATATAAATACCAACAGGAATATTGTCTTGTCCAATGAGAAATAAATTGTTCCCATAAAGTTTGCCAATTACCAGTACCACACTCAGGATGTGGTATATCTCTTCACCTATGGGGTGAGGTATGTTCTATGTGGGCAAGACAATGTATGGATCTTGGAGCCGGGTGCATGACCACATACAGTATATGCTATTAAAATAGCCTAATGGCAGACTGTCGCAGACATGTTGCCATTGACTAATTATCGTCCTTTCTAGCACTTGAACACATTCCACAAGATCCTAGACGAGGTAACTGTGTCAGGAAGGTTCTGCAGTGAGAGATGAATTTATTCTTTGGAGGCCACCAACCCTGGTTTAAATGAGTCTGCCTAATTTAAGCCATTCTTACCTGTGTAATTAAGGTTTTTGGTTATACAGTATATTGTATTTTTTGTGCTTAATATATTTTTGCATATCTCCTCCATGCATACTGTATCTCCTTCAATACAAAGAAAAAAAACAAAGAACCATGTACGTCTAGTAACCACATACAATCCAGCACCAGAAGAGATAAGAAAGATAATACAATATTGACAGCCCATCATAACAGAGGATGAAACTCTGAAATGCGTATTCCAAAATACCCCCAATACTGCCTTTAAAATAAACACCAAACCTCAGACATAAACTAATCAGCAGGAAATTTCATTCTGAATTTGAAATCACAGGTAAAGGAACTAGGCTCTGCAAAAAAAACACTGTAAACTGTGCAAGCAAATCAAACCATCCAAAAGTGTCACACACTCAAAAGGGACCTTCAGTATCACAGAATCATACAACTGCACCTCCAGTAATGTTGTATACCTCATTCAATGTAAAAATTGTAGCAAAGCATCTTATGTCAGCGAAACAGGAAATAAGTTGCACACCATCAAGGAACGTAAGGAAGATGATTTCTGCACACCTGTGGGACATAAGTTCTTACAACTAGACCATGCTATGGAAGACCTTAAAATGTTTATTACCCAAACATATCATATTCCTTATGTGTGGCTGCCTTCACATGTACTTGTTTGAAAAAGTATCCTGTTCTCTTTGTATTGCTTTCTTTGTGTGAAATCCCTGGTGTTCCTGCCAGTCCCTCTGCTTTCCTATTAAAAAATTACCACACTAAGCAGGAGAGCACAGTGTGGTCAGTTCTCCAGCTATGCTGGGAACTCAGCTTGCTCAGCATAATCAGACTTGTCTTGACACGCCCAACCCCCCCTGCACAGCCTTAACTGAGAAGATCAGTCTACTGCTGCTTCTCATCCCCAGCTCTTATGCAGCTGAGAACAGGGGGAATGTGATTACTTATAACAGGGGTCTTCAAACTACGGCCCTCCAGATGTTCAGGAACTACAATTCCCATCATGCCTCGTCATGTCTGTGAATGTCAGAGTTTTGCAATGCCTCATGGGATGTGTAGTTCCCCAACAACTGGAGGGCCATAGTTTGAGGATCCCTGACTTATAAAAAGGGAAAAAAAGGTATTTAGACGTTTTTTTTTTTTTTATATCCATACAAAAATGTTTTGCCTTTCTATTCTAAACTGAATGGATTGTTTTACAAGGCGATTGTTTACAATCACTTAAATATTTTACTTCTTAAAGGGAATTTAAAAAACATTCAAGAAAGGAACACTTTTTGAACTAAAAATGATAATTCTATTTGATACAAAAATGAATTTAGACCTGGGTTGCCTTAATCATAATCCACAGTTTTACAACCCCCTCTACATCCCCATCCGAGTTCATAGATCTCTCTCTGTCTTATCTCATTAACTATGCTAGTTTAACCACTTTAGACCCGGACCAATATGCTGCCAAATGACCAAAGGGGTTTTTGCGATTCGGCACTGCGTCGCTTTAACAGACAATTGCGCGGTCGTGTGATGTGGCTCCCAAACAAAATTTGTGTCCTTTTCTTCCCACAAATAGAGCTTTCTTTTGGTGGTATTTGATCGCCTCTGCGATTTTTATTTTTTGCGCTATATACAAAAATAGAGCGACATTTTGGAAAAAAAAACAATATTTTTTACTTTTTGTTATAAGAAAAATCAATTAAACTAAATTTTAGTCAAACATTTAGGCCAAAATTTATTTAGCCACATGTCTTTAGTAAAAAAAAATTGCAATAAAAAAAAAATAGCTACCTAGTGGGAACAGCGACACTAATACAGCGATCAGAAAAATGATCGCTTAGTGACGCTGGCAATAGGGAGTGAAAGGGTTAACTAGGGCAGTGATCAAGAGGTTAAAACTTAATTATGGGGGGTACAGGGCTACCCTGAACCTAACACTAACTGACTTTTACACTGCCTGTCACACTGACACTAAATACAGTAATCATACATGTATGATTACTGCATTCAGTGACAGGGGGGAGGGGGGGCGATCGGGGGGGTTAAATGTGCCTGTGTGTAGTGTAGTGTTGGTGCAGGACTTACTGTGTGGTGATCTCTCCTCAGCGGTGGTTGAAAAAACCGCCGAGGGAGAGATCACGTCGCTTCCTCCTTCCTGTGTTTACACAGGAGGAGGAAGTGACAGGGCGGGCGGGCGCGCGCATTGGCTGAGAGCGATCCGGAGGGGGCAGACAAAAACGAATAGCGGACCCCCGATCCCCCCCAAGGCACCAACGTATATATACGTTGATGTGCCTGTCGGTGCCATTCTGCCGACGTAAATGTACATGTGGCGGTCCTTAAGTGGTTAATTACCACTGCTGTGTACATTTTTGTGTTGTTTTTTTTTCCCTTAGAGATTTTCTTACTTTAACATTCTGCTAAAACTTTGTATTAGTACTACCTTAATCGGTTCCTGACCAGGTCAAGCGGATATACTTCAGCAGAATAGCTCCCCTAGGGGAAATCCCATACGAGTACCTCCTTATCCTTTTCGACCACCAGAGGACATGCGCCCCCTGCACGGCGGGGAACCCGATGCACATGGCCGGCTGGCTCAATCGCTGCCAGCCATGCAAAATGCCAGCAAAAATGCGCGCACTGCCAACCATGCAAAAATGCCAGAACGGGATTTGTGTGTGTATACACACAAATCCCTGTGCTATCAGGGAAGAGGAAACATATTGTTTGTTCTTACTAAGTAGGAAAAATGATATGTCTCCTCTCCTAGTCACTCCCATCCCCACACAGTTATAAAAAACTGACAGAACACACAGTTAACCCCTTGATCGCCCCTTAGTGTTAACCCCTTCCTTGCCAGTGACATTTACACAGTAATCAATGCATTTTTATAGCACTGATCGCTGTATAATTGTCAATGGTCAAAAAAAAGTGTCAAAAGTGTCCGATCTGTCCATCGCAATGTCGCAGTACAACTAAAAATCGCAGATCACTGCCATTACTAGTAAAAAAAAATAATAATAAAAATGTCATAAATCTTTCCCATTGTTTGTAGATGCTATACCTTTTGCGAAAAACCAATCAATATATGCTGATTGTGATATTTTTACCAAAAATATGTAAAAGAATATATATTTGCCTAAACCATTGAAGATTTGTTATTTATTTTTTAATTGGGGGATATTTATTATAGCAAAAATTCAATTTTTTTTTTTAAATTGTCGCTCTTTTTTTGTTTATAGAGCAAAAAAAATCTAAACTGCATAGGTCATCAAATACCACCAAACGATAGCTCTATTTGTGGGGAAAAAAAGGATGCTAATTTTGTTTGGGTACAAAATCGCACGACCGCGCAGTTGTCGGTTAAAGCGACGCGGTGCCAAATTATAAAAAGTGCTCTGATCATGAAGGGGGTAAAATTTTCAAGGGCTAAAGTGTTTAAAGAAGGGGAAATACCCTGAAAGCTTGTCCTGAAAAACTGTATTTTAGTGCAAATAAAAAATGTATCATGGACAGTACTGGATTGTTTCTGTTGCAAGTGTGCTAATATGGCTACAATCACCTCAAAGTAGTATAGCTACAGAAACTACTCCATGGCACCTTCCACATGCACTGACAAAAGGATGCTCAGGACCCTGACTTCTATAGGCAGAGGTTCTGTCACGTAGGGAAACACCCATGTTTGGCAATTCTAAGCCACTTGAACACAGCTGAGAGGCCAAAGAGCCAGGAAGTGTATTATTGGTAAATGATTGCAATGGTGGTGACATTAGTTTACCACATTCCTGAACTGCGATGACTTGGAGGTTTGAAAGAGAAGAGATTTCTGGCAAATAAACTTTAGGTTTAGGTCTAACATTTGTTTCACCCAAACTAGCTATCCTTGGTAGAGGAGTCAGACTTCTCCTGATTTTAAGGATAGCCCTGCATACTGCAGGGAGAGGAGGGAGAGCCAACAATGGATGGGCCATAGTAAGCCTATGGGTGACATCACCACTCAGGCATTACCATCTGTTGTCAAGCACTTTCTCCTCTACCTTGTAGCCAGTGCTGGCTAGCACAGGGGACATCATGTGGTAGGACTGGAGAGGCCTGAGAATAGGCAAGTATATACATTTATTTTACACGGGTAAATAAATATAGATCTTATGAAGGAGGGAGCGTTTTTAAGCATAGTTAGAAAAGGCCCAGAATTCTACTTTAATGGTATTGAGGTCCCTGTGAATTAGGACAATAATCTTTTTGGGGATTGCAAAAAAGAAAATTACCTCTGGAGAATACTCTACCCATGTTTGTATGAATATACTATGAGTTTCCTGTTTCATACATATTCTGGTTAGTTAACTTAGCTTCCATTCAATTATAGCCCTATTATGTGTGTATATAACTGCTGAAAAAACATTACATTGTGAGCTACACTGGAGGCAGAAATGGATGGTAATGGTTCAGTATTTATTGTAAAGAGCTGCAGAATACGTTAATGTTATATAATTGAATAAAGTACTTACATTCATAAACGTCTTCACATAAGAAAATGAGCCTCTCTATGCATATATGGTAGAGTGTTCTCAACTTTGATTCTTGTATTTTGCTCCAGAAAAATTATATTATTTAGTCCTTTCTGAAGCAAAAAAGGAAAAGGTGCAAATTACATGGCTTCTTCTGCTAGAGTTTGTGGACTCTCAGATCTTCCATTATCTTGAATTGGAAACTACTGAAGTGCCTCTAGAGTGAAATTGTAAGTTAAGTGTTTTTTTTTTATTTGCTTCTTAGCAGAGATGTCAAAAATGAACAGTTCCTTTAAGCAAATAAATCTCCTTTCTTTCTGTTGTAAATTCTTGTGTTCATTCTTCCATTAATTTAGATTGGGGCAAATGAGGCCAATAATCTGATCCACATTGTGTATAATAAAACCATTTTCCAGCATCTTGCATTCAGCAACAAAAGAAATGCACTGTATATGTCGGCTGTATTTTACAGTATATCAACATTAGAAACTCTGACTTCTAATGTAACACAGAACTTTTTAGGTATCAAATGAATGAAACTCAAAACCACAAAGGAATAATGCTGTTTTTATAGTCACTATGATTAAGATAGCAATGACACTTTTTAAAATCACTGAGTATTACATTTGATATTTCTATATAAACTGCAATACTGACCCTGTCTGCCAAGCTCCTAAATTGGATAATCTCTGAAAAGAATCAAATATGCCGAAATTCAAGAAGCAGTGTATTTGATTAACATGTAACAAGCACTTTACTAAATACCAAGTGACTGAAAATAATTCACACTATTTCATTTTGCATGATAAATAATGTTTAACAGAAGATTTGGGCTTGTTCAGTATGGCAAAATCGAATCTGTAACATACAACATGCCAATAGTAACTAATCAGAATTAATCTTGCATCTATCTGACTGCAGTGCACCAATATCTAATCTGTTGCTATGGCTCACTGTCTTTCAACAATGATCAGCAGAGTAAGGCTTAAAGCGGAGCTCCAGCCGCAAATTTTATTTTTTTTAAAGTCAGCAGCCACTAACAGTGTAGCTGCTGACTTTAAATAAGGACACTTACCTTGTCCTACTTGCCCGCGCTGATGGGCCCCCTGATGCCGGTCCCACGATCGCTCCGGGTCCCGCGCCGCCATCCACACTATGGGAAACAGGCAGTAAAGCCGTACGGCTTCACTGCCCATTTCATACTGCGCCTGCGTGAGTCTCACGCTGGCTTGTGAATGGGCACGCTGCTCTCTGAGAACACACACAGTTCCCAGAAAGCAGCGCGCCCCATTCACAAGGAGAAGAAGAAATCGGTCCGCGGTGCAGTGAGGCAGATTACGGACTTCCGCAAAGCAACAGGGTATTTCGGGTGAGTATTTTTTTTTTTTTTCAGGTTTTTTTTATTTTATTTTTTTAAACAACATTGTAAAATGTTGTTTTCCTGGGTGGAGCTCCGCTTTAAAATGTAAGGGCCAGATCCACAAAGAATTATGCCGGCGTATCTACAGATACGCCAACATAATTCCAAATTCCCGCCGGCGTATCTTTGTTTTGTATCCACAAAACATGATACGCTGGAATTACGCTAAGATACGACTGGTGTAACGTTATTACACCATCGTCTCTTAGGTGCATATTTACGCTGGATGCTAGGGGCGCTTCCTTCTATTTCCAGTGTAAAATATACAATGAGCGAGATACGCAAATCCACGAACGTACGAGTGGCCGGCGCATTCCCTTTACGTCGTTTGCGTAAGCGTATCTCCGGCATAAAGCTACCCCTGCTATATGGAGGCACAGCCAATGTTAAATATGGACGTCAGGACAGCGTTGTATTGGACGTCGTTTGCGTATGCCGATCCAGAATGGGCCTGGGCGTAAGTTACGTTCACGTCATTTTCATTGACTATTTGCGACGTATTTCACGCATGTGCACTGGGATTCAAAAAATACGGCGCTTGCATCGGGTCATTGATAATTTTAATAAAACACGCCCACCAACAACCCATTTGAATTACACCTGCGAACGCCGACCCTTTTACTCTACGCCGCCGAATGTAACAGCGCTATTTCTTTGAGGATATGTAACTTACAGCGGTGTAGAGTAAATATGTTCGGCTCACAAAGCGCAGCAGCTTTGTGGATCTGGCCCTAAGGCCGCGTACACACGAGGGGATATGTCCGCTGAAAACGGTCCGATGGACCGTTTCAGCAGACATCTCCGCTCGTGTGTATGGGCTAGCGGACAGATTTCTCCACCCGACAGATTTCAAAGCATGCTTTGAAATCTATCCGGTGGGAATCTGTCCGCCCGACATGTCTGCTGGTTAGTACACTTACCAGCAGACATGTCGGCTCCCACCGCCGCCGCGCCGCTGCCGAATGGATTCGGCGCATGCGCGGAAGTGTTTTACTTCCTGGTGCGGTGACGTGGCGGTGACGTGGCGGCGTCAACGTCACCGCCGCGTCACACTACGTCACCGCGCCGTCCGGCGGCGGGGAATTTGATCCGATGGTGTGTACACGCCATCGGATCAAACTCCCGATCGGACATATCCGATGGAAATGGTCCGCGGACCGTTTTCATCGGATATATCCGATCGTGTGTACGCCGCCTAAGACTGTATCAGGAAGGCCGTTCTGTAGTATGGTTTTTGAAAGGTGAAATGATAACATGGACTCCACTGCAATGTGTTTTTTTTTATTTTCTTTAATCCTGGAGCCTTGCATACACAAAATGCCATTCTGCTATGGTTAGCAAGATGAGAATGCTTAAACCTCAGCTTTTAGGTGTGCATCCAAATAGATAAAACTGATGCCTAAAAGCTGTGCATCCAGAGGCAAGAAAGTAAATAAGAGATTAACCTTTACTGTATGAACTCTTAGTAGCATGATACAATATAACACAATACAATGCAATGTATATAGTGCTTTTCCGCTTCAGTGCTGAATGTGTATTAAGCTTTTACAAGTTTATATTTTCTATATGGTGTTAAGTTAACATTACATACAAAGTTGAAGTCGATTATGAACATTCTAAAAAAGGGAACAATGGAGGAGAGAACATTTCAAAACCTTGGAACTTTGTATTGCAAAAGTACAAGATCCAAAAGGTTTTTGATGGGGATTTTACCATTTATTTCTCCAGTGTGCGTGGATGAAGGTTATGAGGGTTACCATTCCAGAAATGTGTTAAAATAAAAAGAGTCCAGTTGTTGACAGATTCAATCTTCATTGGGACAATCCTAAATCTTACAGGAGGAAAAAAACAATGTAACATACATAAGATAAATGTGATGGCAGTGGATTGGGCATATTGGCTAGATATTATAAACCTTTTGTAGGAGTTGTAACCATTTCTCTAGAAAGCTTCAGTAGCATCTTAGCATCTTAAAAGCTCTATTTTGTTTCCCATGCAAGGTAAATCAATAGATAAACATTATTGTCTGCCACTTCAACAGCACATAGCAAATTGTACTTTGTACCCCCTAGTGCTCTTTTCAGTTTCTAGGGGGTTAGGGAAAAACCTTGTATATACTCTGGGTCACTGTAGCCAAAGCTTACAGTGAGGTCACAAATAGAGATGAGCTTCAAATTCGAGTAGAACTCATGTTCGACTCGAACATTACCTGTTCGCCGAACAGCGAACTATTTGGGGTGTTCGCAGCAAGTTCGTGTGAACTTTAGAACCCTGTTAAAGTCTATGGGACTCGAACGTTTGAAATCTAAAGTGCTAATTTTAAAGGCTAATATGCAAGTTATTGTAATAAAAAGTGTTTGGGGACCTGGATCCTGCCCCAGGGGACATGTATCAATGCAAAAAAAGTTTTAAAAACTGCAGTTTTTTTGGCAGCAGTGATTTTAATAATTCCTTTAAGTGAAACAATATATTTCGCACCTGGGGGGGGGGGGGTGTATAGTATGCCTGTAAAGTTGCACTTGTTTCCCATGCTTAGAACTGTCCCTGCACAAAGTGTCATTTCTGAAGGGAAAAAAAGTCATTTAAAATCACTCCCGGCTATAATGAAATGTCGGCTCCTGGCAATACAGAGAAAAGTCATTCATAAAAAAAACTTTGTGGGGGTCCACGGCATATTTTTTTTTAAATTTGTGGTGGCGTTCCCCTTAAAATCCATACCAGACCTGAAGGGTCTGGAATGGATATTTGGGGGGAACCCCACATAATTTTTTTTTAATTTGACGCAGGGTTCCCCTTAATATCCATACCAGACCCGAAGGGCCTGGTAATTGAATTTGGGGGGACCCCCACGCATTCTTTTTTTATGAATTACTTTTCTCTGTATTGCTGGTATCCGACAATTCATTATAGCCACGAGTGATTTTAAATGACTTTTCTCCTTCAGAAATTACATTTTGTGCAGGGACAGTTCTAAGCACAGGAAACAAGCGCTACTTTACAGGCATACTATACACCCCCCTAGGTACGAAATTTAAAGGAATATTTCAATTTTATTGTTACACTTTAAGCATTATTAAAATCACTGCTTCTGAAAAAACGTTTGAGTCCCAAAACGTTTTGAGTCCCATAGACTTTAACAGAGTTCTAAAGTTCACACAAACTTTTGGTCTGTTCGCAGGTTCTGGTGCGAACCGAACCCAGGGGTGTTCGGCTCATCCCTAGTCACAAAGCACCCATGCAGTTTTATGACAGATAGGAGACGAGATGAGTAACCTGTTCCCCTATACACAGAAGTATTGCCAATTTTCCTTCCTCTTGTGAAATAATCAGAGCTAAGAGAAAAACACTATGGGGTTGATTTACTAAAGGCAAATCCTCTTTGCTCTACAAGTGCACTGCAATTGCACTTGGAAGTGCAGTCGCTGTAGATCTGAGGGTTAGATCTGAAATGAGGGGAAGCTCTGCTGATTTTATCATCCAATCATGTGCAAGCTAAAATGCTGTTTATTTTTTCTTGCACGTCCCCCTCAGATCTACAGCGACTGTACTTCCAAGTGCACTTGTAGTGCAAAGCAGATTTGCCTTTAGTAAATAAACCCCTATATGTTCCTGGGGAGAGGGCCAATAAAGTAAATGTAATGCTTTGCCCCTCATGGACAGAGCACAAGTTTGTTTTAAGTATTTGTTTATGCTCAACCAGTGTAACATTCTTGATTTATGAGTTGGATACAAGATAATTTGGTGTAGGCCGGTGCATCAGGGGACAAAGACTATTGTTTAACATGTCAAATAGCAACAGCATTATGCCACCAGGAGAAAATCTTTATTTTTGCGAACCCCTCCTAACTAGTTAATATGAATGGCCTGCATAGAAACAGCAGCTGAAATAAAATACTCTACTCTACAATCTTTGTATGAAAAAAATCTTTGAAATGAATAAACAGATTTTGAAACTGAAATACAGTATTCAGGCATATAATAATTTTTCATGTTTGATACAAGTGTACAATGTACCAAAGATCCCTAAGCTCTGGGGGGGGGGGGGTGAAATGCCCAAGCTGAGGTTGTCTCTCTCATACCACCATAGAACTCCCTGGATGTGCGGCACCAGGGATCTTTCTTTTCTTCCATCCAGTCACTACAGGAGCTGGGACAAGCTCCACCCATTGTTGACACTCCTGCAGTGGTTGTAGCATCACCCACACTACTCTCATAGTGATCGAGGCTGAGCGGCAAACTAAACCGGCTGTGGGTCACAGTAAGTACCAAACTCTACCTTTGCCACTTGTAGTAACACACTGTAGACAATTATATTCTTTACTTTGCACATTTACCTAACATAATTTGATTGAAAACTTGATTTTCAATTAAAGCATACATAAAGGCAAAATATTTTATTAGGCTTGGATAGAGTGGTAAAGGGTTAAAACCACTGTCAGATTGTTATTACTGTTTGTGTCCCTGTAATGGAGATTGCTCTAATTGTGCTGATTACTAAGGTCGCCAAAGTCTACACAAATATTATAAAAATTCATGCATGTTCCTTTGCTGATCTACCGGGGCAGCTGCAGGCATCACCCCGGTACCGTTTTTTAGAGATGGCAGTTGGCTTTCTTGGGATAACAACCAATGCGGCAGAAAAGCCGCTCGGCTGCTATCCCAAGCAGCGAGAGGGGATGTTCCCCCTCCCGCCACCTTCTTCGCTTGCCCGGGCTCTCCTGTTCCACCGGGAGGCCTGAGCAGCCAGCTGGAATTTACTTTGATCAGGCCCCGGATCTAGTAACCCAAAAGCGATGTCATAACATAATTTCCAGGTTACTTTAAAGGCTCCAAATTTTGAAAAATGATAGCATTCAAAACGACCAAACTTGGCGTTTTGAATGCTTTTAAGTGCAAAGGAAGGATTTGGGGTCTTATAGCCATGACTAAGCACTGATCGAGTGCGAAACGCGTCGGCTGTCCTGTTTTCTGTGATTGCTGTGACTGTACATGTTTTTGGATTTACAATAAAGACAACTTTTTTCGTTTGAAAATCCTTGGAGTGCGGCCGTCCTTCCCTCTTTTCTTCATCATCACCTCCATAAAGAGTACCTGTAACTACCTATTACTATCATAAGGGATGTTTACATTCCTTCTAACATAAATAAAAGTGATCAGATTTTTATTTTTTTAATCAATACATTTTTATTAAGGTTTTCTCATAACAATGCAGTAAAATGTAATACAATGCAGTCGGAGCAGTTCCGTCAAACGTAACATCATAATAGTTAGTGACTCAAGGTAATACAAGAACAAACATGGCAGTTAAATAACACCATGTCATTTCAACGGGTTGTAACTGTAATCCATTATCTACAACAGGATTCCTATCTCGATAGCAGCCTCCATTTGGAACCAGAGGAATGGGCCAGGGTACTTTTGACATGTGTGTTCCAGGGGAGGGCCACCTCTAACTCCAGACACCCCCAACTGGGTTCAAGACTGTGTCCCGAGCCCCGAGGCGGGCCCCCTTCAAGTTCCTAAAGTTGGTCCAGAGGTCTCATTGCAAGGCAATTGGATTCTTGCCATTCCTGTCATACCAGGATGACCACAGGTGCCATTTTTTGGCAGTATCATCTCTGTGTTTATCCCTGAATGCTAGCACTTTATCATATGTGCAGTGTAGTTGAGTAGTCCTTATAACATCTCCTACAGTGGGGGGCATGGAATTCTTCCATTTCCTTGTAATGCTGAGCCTAGCGGACAACAGTATATGTAGGACAGTATGCCTGGCATGGACTGGAACTTAGTCCAGGTCGAGCGACAGGAGCGCTAGCCCAGGTTGAGGAGTGATAACAGAGTGAGAGGCGTCGGAGAGCACGTGGAAAATTGATGTCCAGAACTGAGATAAACTAGGGCAACTCCATAAGGTATGAAGTAAGGTCCCCCGATGTCCACATTTTCTCCAGCACCTATCACTCCGCGTACCACTGAATTTGGACAATCTCTCAGGAGTTAAGTACCATCTCTGTGTGATTTTGGTGGAGAGTTCCCAGAGGGTAGATCAGCTAGTAACTTTAAATGTGGCTGAGAAGGCTTTGGCCCATTGTTGGGTGGTGTATGGACTACCCAAATCCAGTTCCCATTTAAGCAGGGCGGGAGATTTTGAAAAAATGGTCTTCTGTTGGAGTGCATTATAGAAGAGTGAAATACCCTTTTGGGGGGGGGGGCGAGGGGTGTTTAAGAAAGGACCAAGTGGACAAAGGTATGCTACGTTCCCAGTAGGGAGAGGCAGTCAGGAAGTGTTGGATCCTAATATAAAGATATAGGTCAGAGTTGGGTAAGTTGAATTCCTTTTGCAAGTTGGGGAATGATTTAGCCTTTCCATTCGTAAATAGATCATTGATAAATATTATGCCCTTTTCACGCCAATGTTTGTAGGATGTCATGGTCACGGTATATTGCAGAGTCTCGATCGGGACTTTCAAGGGAGTGTTGTCGGGGTATCCGTGGCAGGTGTGAACAAATTTGTTCTATGCTCGGATAGTGGCAGACATAGTGGGGGAAACGAAGGAGGGAAGTTTAGTTCTGGAAGTGGTAGAGAGCAACCATGGGGCCAGAGAGGAGTTAGGGAGGAGAGCAGACTCCAACTGTCCCCACGGAGTTTGTGGCACAGGTAAAAAACAGTCTCTGGATTGGGTAAGGACCGAGGACAGGTAACCTGTACCTCCTGCCTTACGGTGCTTAATAAGGGTGGAATGTGCGCATTTAGCTCTTTTCCCTTGCCATATGTAGGAGGACAAAATAGACTGAAGGGACTTGAAGTATTGGGTCTGTATGGTAATTGGCAGGGTCCTGAAAAGATATAGGAGTTGGGGTAAGTGAAAAATTTTGAAGGCCGCTAAGTGGCCCGTCCAGGATAGTTCTTGAGATGCCAGCCTGTGAAGATCAGTCTGAAGCTTACTATGGAAGGGAATATAATTGTGGCGGAATAGATGGCTAGTAGACTTTGTTAGTTGGATGCCAAGGTAAGTAATGCTATGATCTGCCCATGAGTACGGGTAAAGTTGTTGCAGGAGGATAGCAAGTGGGGGTGTTAATTCCTAAGTTTAAGATATGGCATTTAGTTTCATTGACTTTGTAGTAAGAGACTTTACTAAAACAAGCTAGCGTCTCCTGAACCGCAGGGAGTGACAAGGACGGGTTAGATAGCATGAGTATAACGTCATCAGCGAATAGGCAGATTTTTTGCTCTTGCCCTCCTACCAATATGCCAGATATGAGTGGGTTTGTACGGATGGTTTGAGCCAATGTTTCTATTAACAGGTTAAAGATCAGGGGGGAGAGGGGGCAGCCCTGCCTGGTCCCATTAGTAATAGTTAAAGGGGAAGACAACGAGTCAGCAGAGTACACTCTGGCTGAGGGGTTAGAATATAATGCCATGATTGCTCTATGGATGTGGCCTGTGAATCCAAATTTAGTTAGAACCGAAGACAGGAACCCCCAATGTACCCTGTCGAACGCTTTTTCAGCGTCTAGGGACAGGAGCACAGAGGGGGTCCCAGAAGTTCCAGCTTGGTGGATGACATTTATCATTCGCCTTGTGGCGTTCGATGCCTGCTGTCTTTTTGTGAAGCCTGATTGGTCCGTGTGGATCAGTGTGGGGAGGATATCATTCATTCTATTAGCTATCAGTTTGGCATACAGTTTGGCGTCCACATTGAGGAGGGAGATGGGGCGAAAGTTTTGGGGCGAGGTCGGTTCTTTACCCGGTTTAGGGAGTGTTACTACAATCGCAGACAGCATGTCTGGGGGGAAAGATGAGGATGTTTCCGCTAAATTAAAGACTTTACAGAGGGTGGGAGTTAGGATATGTTGGAACATTTTATAATATTCCCCTGTGAAACCATCGGGTCCTGGTGATTTGGCATTAGGTAGATTGTTGATTGTGTTTTCTAGTTAGGTGGCCGTGAAAGGGGCATTAAGGCTTGCTAGTTGGGTGTCAGATAGTGAAGGAAGACTAATTCGTTCCAGGAAAGTCGTTATTTCTTATAGGGAAGGATGGGTGGTGTTTTTGTCACTCTTTAAGTTATACAGGTCAGCATAGTATTTGCTAAATGCATTCGAGATATCGTGGGGTTTCATCAGTTTCTCTTCGGTGTGGGGGTGGTAAATGAATGGAATTTTTGATTTGATTCTGTGATTACGTATCTTTAAAGCCAACAGCTTGCCTGCCTTATTCCCTGTTGCGTAGAATGTGGCCCTAACTTTTGTGCAAGCTTTATGTAATGACCGCAACTCGTGACGGAGAGAGAAGATTTTAGCCTGCAGAAAGGGAGAGGTTAGAGACTTATTTTGGAATTCAGCGAGCTCAATGTCAGCTATCAGTTGATCTATTTTCTGTGCTCTAGTTCTTTTTGCTCTAGCTCCTAGTTGTATAAATACTCCTCTAATTACCGCCTTATGGGCAGCCCACTGATTGGGAGTTTAGGGAGAAGTTCCTCCAGGCGCTGCTGTATTACAGTAGCAGTGTTCGGATCTCGGATTAGGGAGTTGTTAGCTCTCCAGAGGTAAGAATTTGTTGGGAATGTCTTAGATTTAATAGTGACACTAATAGGGGCATGGTCTGACCAGGTGGTGGGGTGGATCATTGAAGCTGAGATTCTTTGGAGTAGCGACCTATCAGACAGGAACAGGTCTATCTGCGAGAAGGTGTTGTGACGCGGGGAAAGGAAGGTATAATCTTTTTCGCTCGCATGACAACACCTCCACACATCAAACAATTCATTTGACGAGATAAAGCTTTTCAAAGGGGATGAATGTCACTTGGGACCTGCAGTGGAGTCCATAACCTGGTCTGGAACAAGGTTAAAGTCTCCGCACAGTAGGAGATGGCCTTTCTGGGAACCTTTAACCTTTTTCATAACTGATTTAAGAAATGATATCTGCCGCTCATTAGGTGCATACAGCGAAACCAAAGTGTACTGAACATTGTTAATCAAACATATTAAAATATTAAAACGTCCCTCCGGGTCCAGTATGCTATCTTGCAATTGGAAAGAGATTGTGTCCCAGATAGCAATTAACACTCCCCTCTGCTTCTTCGTATAGGATGAAGTGAAAACATGGGGGAATTGCCGGTGTTGGCAGCGGGGGTGCGATTGATGTACCAGGTGGGTCTCCTGGACGCAGAGAATATCGCAGTTAAGCGATAAGGCTGACTTCCACATGGAAGAGCGTTTGACTGGATGGTTCAATACTTTTGCGTTCTGTGACAATATGGAGAACGACATGGTATCTAGACAGGGGGATCAGAGTGTGAAAATGATCTGGAAGGAACTGTTATATAAGAGAACCCAATTAAGAGATCTAATGGAGATTGAAACTAGGAATACTTTCAAAAACGCCATGAAAGAAAGGTATCTCTGGGGTAATAAACCAGGGAAGTATCTGGCTAGGATCTTAAAAGAAAAGAGAAACCTAAATTACATAGAAAAAATAAAGGATCAGGAAGGACAGATGCGGTTTAGGACGTCCGAGATTGCCGAAGCCTTTCGGACGTTCTACACTTCACTGTACTCTATCAGAAAAGATGAGACACAAGAAGAAAAGGTAAACAGAGAGGAAAAAATAAGAGAATATTTATGTGAAGCCAACCTATCAAAATTAACGCAGGAAATAGCGGAACTTTTAGAAGAGCCAATTACACAAACAGAAATCAGTCAAGCTATCCAAGCAACCCCAGGGGGGAAAAGCCCAGGCCCAGATGGACTGCCAATAAAATATTATAAAAAATTTAAAGAGACATTAATCCCAGAAATGTGTATTTACTTTAACAAACTAGGGGGAATAGAAGAGGTAAGGAAAGAATCTCTTCTTGCTAATATTGCTATCATAGCCAAACCAGGAAAAGACAAGACTCTTTGTGCTAATTATCGCCCAATAGCATTGTTAAATGCTGATATAAAAATCTTCGCAAAGATACTGGCAACTAGGATAAAACCATATATGCCAGATTTGATAAGTTCAGACCAGAAGGGATTTGTAAGTGGCAGAGAAGGGAGGGATAATAGTTTAAGAACACTTCTATTGCTCCAAGATGGTAAGAGGGAGGGACCCCCAGCCGTACTCATGTCATTGGATGCTGAAAAAGCGTTTGACAGAGTCGACTGGGGGTTCATGATGGAAACATTAAGAAGTATTGGAATAGGCCCTAGATTTATGAAATGGGTAGGAAACCTATACAAGTCTCCTTCGGCAAAAGTAAAGGTAAATGGGAGGGAATCTGCGGTGATAGACATGATGAATGGCACAAGGCAGGGATGCCCGCTCTCCCCCCTCCTATATGTAATAGCTCTGGAACCACTGTTGTGTAAGATTAGGAACAACCCTGATATAGGGGGGGTGAGAGTCGGAGACGAGGAACAGAAGCTGGCAGCATACGCAGATGATGTCCTCCTTTACGTTACCAAGCCCAAAATATCAATCCCTAACATACTAGAGGAAATAGGAAGGTATGGTAGACTTTCTAACTTTAAAATAAATCCAGTAAAAACAGTAATTATGAATATAGGAATTGATCATAAGGAGGAGGAGGCTTTACGTAGAACATTTCCCTTTACGTGGGAACAAAAATCGCTCACTTACTTGGGGGTAAAGATAACTCCCAATGTAGGCGGCCTCTTCGAGGCAAACTACATCCCCCTCCTCAACGAGATAAGACGAGATATAAAAACGTATTCCCATAAACAAATTTCCTGGATGGGGCGGATCAATTTATTTAAAATGACACTTCTACCAAAGATAATTTATAAATTTCAAATGCTTCCAATAAATGTCCCACAGAGTTTCTTTAAGATACTAAAAACTATAATTTCTAAATTTATATGGCATGAAAAAAACCTAGAATAAGCTATACAACCCTAACTCGGGGAAAAAAAAGAGGTGGACTGGCACTTCCAGATATCAAAAGATATTACCAAGCCGTAGTTTTAGCGAGGCTAGTCGAATGGTCAAATAAGAATTCAGTAAAAAAATGGGTTCGCATGGAAAACGCGTTAAGTAAACAGCACCTTAACACAAACATATGGATTCCACCTAAATATAGAATAATCAACCCAAATACACATAGTATCACAAAACAGGTTTATAAGATATGGGACTTGGCACATAGGAGGGAAAAATGGGAATATAACTCCCCATTAATTCCATTAGCAAACACAAATTTATTTGCACCCGGAAATAGGACAAAATTTGGGAAAAAATTAGGTAGTAAAAGATTAGGGGATATTGTTGCACAAGGAAAAATAAAAAACAAAGAAGAGATACAGGTAGTAGAAGGGGCACAACAAATAACTGATTGGGAATACCTACAACTAAAGCACTTTGTACACACACTTCCAGCACCAATAAGAGAAGATTCAGCACAAAACTCTATAGAAAAACTTTGCACGCGGGGAGAACCACTACAACACGGAATTGCTAGGATATATGAAATTCTTACAGAAATTGGGACAAAAGAAACTCTACAAAGCGTAGAGGCATGGGAGAAAGAAATTGGAGAAAGAATAGAAGAAGCACAAATGACCAGAGCGACCTTCAACTACGCAAAAGATATAACAACAGTAGAAGCTAATTATAAATTTATGATGCGATGGCACTTGACACCTGTCAGACTTAATAAAATATCACTGGTTAATTCTCCCCTTTGTTGGAGGAAGTGTAACCAAACAGGGACTGCCCTGCACATATGGTGGGAATGCCCGAGAATTCAGGAGTATTGGAAGGAGATTGTCAAATTAACCGAGGAAATCTCCGGAGAAAAGATCCCACTAGATCCCCTGTCTTGTCTATTCCACAGACAGGGCATAGTAAAAGGGACAAAAAAATATGCCTCAACATTGGCACCGGTGCTGTTAAATGCAGCAAAGGGGCTGATCCCGAAATTCTGGCTCTACCCACACAAACCACCTCTAAAAGAATTCATACACAGGATCGACCATATTGCAGAGATGGAGTATCTAAGAAGCGCTGATCTAGGAGAGGAGGAGGGAGGCAGGGGTGGAAAGCTCTGGGATCAGTGGAGAATCTATAAAACATCAGAAAAATTTTCCCTAACACTATCAGAAATAAACCAGTAATAGTTTTCGACCCGATCCAATAAGGCAGAGATGGGAAGAAGCAGGGGGAGGGACACAATTAGGGGGGGGGGGTAAATAAATAAGTATGATAAGAGTGGGGAAAGTATAGAGACCCAAGGAGGTAGGTGTCGTGGGGAGTAACGGGAGTTTATAAGAGCCACCATCTAGAGTATGTGATGTTAGTGGTAAAATATACTTTTGTCTTTATAATATAAAAAAAAAAAAAAAAAGAGATCAAATAATTAAAATATACAGAAACAACCACAAATGATGCAAATCTGAGGTGGAAACATGAAGGGCGGATTAGTGATGAACCCCTCCAACACCTTACAACCTTGGGTTAAGACTGATGTGGGAAAAAAAAAGAGTGTGAAAATGAAGACTTACAGTTAGCAGGAAATGGATAAACGACTCTCAGATCCCTGTCAAGGCTGCAATAGACGAGGACACAGTGGGAAAGTGCTCCGAAGCCAAAGTTCAATTGAGCTACAAAACAGTCAAAACAAAAGTAAACTTAAAAGAAGTCAGTACAAATCAGCAGGTTGGACTAAGCCCTATTGCTGATCAACTGGGGGTAAAGTTCTGGCTCAAAAGAGAAAAGAGAAAAACAGTGGGGAACGAAAAACAAGAGCAGCATACGATCTGCCAGCCGGCACGGACTTAGTAGCATATTAAGACAGGTGAAGGAAATTATTCAGGCTTGTTTTAGTGCATCTTGACAGTAGGTTGCTCCGCACGGCGGGGACTCCTGTGGGATGGGGAGGATCTCTCCGGTGTGTCAGCATAAGATTTTGAGAGCTCCGGGATGATGCCCCAAGATAGAAGCAGCTTCGCGCCCCCCTCAGCAGTGGAGATAGTGTGCGAGGTCCGCTAATTTAGCTTTAATCCATTCATTATCTTCCTTCTGAGTCATACAAGTATCCACAAGATCATTTACACTCTTCCATTCTTTCCTCCATATACGACACTCTGTCACCCATCTGCTGCATGCCAGTAGAACAGTGCCAGTGCCAGTAGAACATTTTTGCATCAATGGGGACAAGTTGGACATCAGTGAGGATTGCAACAGCAATAACATGTCCTTCATAGTCAAGTCCAAACAGGCTGCCCTGTTGTGGGGAAGGCCGCAACGGAGGACTGCAGTGAGGAAATGGTGTCAGGGCTGTGAAGCATGGTACTCACGTTTCCAGGTTGTTGCAATGGATCCAGGCGCATCCGCGCTTTCGCAGGGCTCCTAGTGCCGGGGGACAGTGGAAGGGATCCTCCGTGGTGCGGGGATGACATTCCGCTTGCTGTTTCTCCCGGATCGCTGCTAGGGAGGTCCGTATAGGCTGCAGATATTCGGCCCGTCGTTCCGTCGGCGCCATCTTTGGCTAGGCCCCGCCGAGCGGGCTGAAACAAGAAGGCTGTGAGCTTTTGGAGGAAGCGTTCCTCCTTCCTTTTGCAAGACATTGTTTCTCCCTGTCCTCCTACGGCCCTGGCGGCGGGTTGTGGGTTTGATAGGCTGGGGTAATTGCTGTGAAGTCGTCGCTGGGTGTCCGGCTAGCGGGAGCTCTGGATCTAAGTCTCCATTCTCCTCGCGCACAAGCCACGCCCCCAGATTTTTATTTTCAAAGGGACCATGTAAATATGCAGGGTGGACTGTGTAATATGTAGGGGCTGGCTGTGTAATATGCAGGGGACTGTATAATGTAAAGGGGTCCAGAGGTGTGGGGGTCTGTGTAATGTAAGGGGGGCAAGAGGTGCGGGAGCTGTGTAATGTAAAGGGGGCCAGAGGTGCATGGGTTGTGTAATGTTATCTTCATTTATTAGCAGCTGAATGCAGCCCTCCATGCATTCACTTATATTGAATCTGGTCCTTAAGTGGAAAAAGGATTCCAGCACTGCACACTCCTTTCCTGCACTGCACATATGAGACTTCGAAGGGCTGTTCTGCTAGCTGACATTGATGAGTCTCTCAGAGTTTTTGCTCGATAAATCAGAAGCCTGTTGCTCTTATGTGGTAGAAAATGTAAATATGAAAAGGTAAAATGGTAAAGAGTTTATTGGGGGAGAGAATGGGGTGCTGAAAAAAAAAAGATTGAAACCAATTTGAAGTTTGAAGTTGAAGTTGAATTGATATGACACATATATATATTACTACTACTATTATATTTATTTTCTACTTTGCATATATATATATATATATTTTATGCATTGTGTCCTTTATTTTAGGGACTATACAACCTTTTTAAATTTGGCAGTTTTGGCTTGGGGTTTGCTTCCCTTTGGATGTACGGTGCCTGTTCCCCAACTCCTGCATACCATCTTTTCAGGAATACTTTTCACCATGGACTCTTTTACCCTGTGTTTTTATTGAGTTGCCATCTCTTGACTGGTATGTTTTTTGTCTATCTTTTACTTATTATGCTTGCTGTATTAAAATTTGACGTGATTGTTAAAGCTATTTTTTTGATGCTATGGTTATGTAAACCTGATGCAATATAATTTGTTTCCACACAGACTCCGGCCCCCGAAGAAGGGAAACCCCCGAAACGCGTAGGGCCTTGTAGAGTCTATTTATGTGGATCAGTTTAAATTTTTTGCAACTCTATGATTTGTTAAGTGTCATATTATGTCATATTGTATGATTTTTTTTTCTATATGATTAAATATTTATTTATTATTATATATATAATTTCGTGTTCTTGGCACTAATATATATACGCTTACTATTGTTGCCTAAAAAGCCCCTCCCCTGGGGGAACCTTCCAATCTTCAATTTGAAGTTTAATGTAGTTACTGTCATTGATGTGCTGGCAATAGTGCAGCTGAAGCTCCTAGGCAGAGGCAGGTAGGGATGCGCAGACATGCATCTGCAGGTGCCCGTCTTGCCGGGCATAGGCTAAAGCCTATGCGCATTTTCAGAAATAGTAGCCTAAAATGCACGTGCACATTAGCCATTAACCACTTAAGGACCGCCGCATGTACATTTACGTCGGCAGAATGGCACCGACAGGCACATCAACGTATATATACGTTGGTGCCTTGGGGGGGATCGGGGGTCCGATGGGACCCCCCCCCCGTACATGCCACGGTCCGCCTGGCTGCAGGAGTGATCCGACAGGAGGGGGCGGCTATTCGTTTTTGTCCGCCCCCTCCGGATCGCTCTCAGCCAATGCGCGCCCGACCGCCCTGTCACTTCCTCCTCCTGTGTAAACACAGGAAGGAGGAAGCGACGTGATCTCTCCCTCGGCGGTTTTTTCAACCACCGCTGAGGAGAGATCACCACACAGTTAGTCCTGCACCAACACTACACTACACACAGGCACATTTAACCCCCCCCCCCCCCCCGATCGCCCCCCCCCCCCCCGTCACAGTGTCACTGAATGCAGTAATCATACATGTATGATTACTGTATTTAGTGTCAGTGTGACAGGCAGTGTAAAAGTCAGTTAGTGTTAGGTTCAGGGTAGCCCTGTACCCCCCCTAATAAAGTTTTAACCCCTTGATCACTGCCCTAGTTAACCCTTTCACTCCCTATTGCCAGCGTCACTAAGCGATCATTTTTCTGAACGCTGTATTAGTGTCGCTGTTCCCGCTAGGTAGCTAATTTTTTTTTTTTATTGCGATTTTTT
Organism: Rana kukunoris; assembly: GCA_029574335.1. NCBI lineage: Eukaryota > Metazoa > Chordata > Amphibia > Anura > Ranidae > Rana > Rana kukunoris. The sequence continues at coordinate 138,092 of JAJQKJ010000565.1, forward strand.
TTTACTAAAGACATGTGGCTTAATAAATTTTGGCCTAAATGTTTGACTAAAATTTAGTTTATTAATTTTTCTTATAACAAAAAGTAAAAAATATTGATTTTATTTTCAAAAATGTCGCTCTATTTTTGTATATAGCGCAAAAAATAAAAATCGCAGAGGGGCGATCAAATACCACCAAAAGAAATCTCTATTTGTGGGAAGAAAAGGATGAAAATGTTGTTTGGGAGCCACGTCGCACGACAGCGCAATTGTCTGTTAAACCCCTTTGGTCATTTGGCAGCATATTGGTCCGGGTCTTAAGTGGTTAAGGGCTAGTTTACACTTGCTTCAAAACATGGCTTTGGACATGCTTTGTTAAAGCTCTCTGAACGCCAGTCAAAGCTCCTGTCACTAAATAAAATGGTTAGCTTACAGTCCTGTTTACACCAGATTTTGCTTGGTGCTTCAATGAGGCTTTGGTGGAGCTTCGATGAGGCTTCAGTGGGGCTTTGGTGAGGCTTCGTGGTGCTTTGATGAGGCTTCGGTGGGGCTTCAGTTGGGCTCCAAGCGAGCTTTGCCATAGGCTTCTATGGAGGCTTTAAAGACACTTTGAAACACCACTGAAGCTACATGGGGTATCATTTTTGAAGCCAAGCCGAAGCAAAGCAAAAGCAGGTGTAAACAGGACATTTTATTTAGTGACAGGAGCTTTGACTAGTGTTCAGAGAGCAAAGTGGGTCCGAAGTCTTTTTTCAAGCAGAAGCAAGTGTAAATGAGCCATAATGCTGGTGCCAAATGGACTATATATGCCCAGCAACTGCACTAGTGCATTGTTGCCTGATCTGCAGCTTTACCCCGTTTACCTGTTCCTGTGATCTCTGCTTGATTCCTGTGTTTGACCCGGCTTTTCCTGACCATGATTGCTCTCCTCCTATCCTGACCTCTGCTTACCTTAAAGACTTTGTTATATCTGCCTGATATCCTGCTGCCAACCTCTGTCACCACCTTGACCATTCCCTGCCTGCTGTTTATACTGATATCCAAACCTCTATTTCTAATCTAGCTTGTCTGGCTCTGCATCCAGTTATCTGTTTGTCCTGCTCTGCATAGTGCCTGGTCATGCTGGTCCTACAACTGCTGTGTGCCTGCATCTGCTGTTCCTGTTACCATCTGCTGATTTAGCCATCCAGCCCACCTCAGGTGACGCACCTGCCACACACTTCTGCAACCAACGGAAGATCCTGCAGGCACTTCTACTGCAACACTCTCACGTCGCCACTGTCACAACACCAGTGGCCCTTGAGCCAGGGCTGTACAAGAGGGCTCCCTCTACACGTCAGGCTCTACTACAAGGTACATGACAGGTATTATTTTGTTTAAGCACTTTAAATTCATTATTACTCTATTTACATAAATATACACTATGGGCCAGATTCAGAAAGATCTGTGGATCTTTCTGCTGGCGTAACGTATCCCCGATACGTTACACCGCTGTAAATATTTGCGCAAGTTCTTTATACAGAAAGAACTTGCGCCATTATTTCAAGTGGCGTAACGTATGTGTGGCGGCGTAAGGTCGCTCAATTCAAATGTCTGAAGTGCTGGCGTGATTCATGTAAATGAATCATGACCCCATGTATCTCAGGTTTTTTTTTGGACAGCGCATGCGCCGTCCGTGGACGTTCCCAGTGCGCATGCTTGAGATCACGTCGCTTTTCCTCAATAAAAACGACGTGAACATTACTAACGTCGAGCCCCATTCCCGAACGATTTACGCAAACGATGTAACCGACGTACAATTCCACTCTGTCCCGACGTCCATACTTAACATTGGCTACGCCTCCTATAGCAGGGGTAACTTTACGCCGCACGAACGATTACGCAAACGACGTAAACTATGATGCGCCGCCGCAAGTACGTTCGGGAATCGCCGTAAATAGCTAATTTGCATATATTACGCGAATACCGCCGTAAGCGCCACCTAGCGGCCAGAGTAATAATGCAGCTAAGATACGACAGTGTAACAGACTTACGCCGCTCGTATCTTAGAAGAAAGCCGGCGTATCTTCTTTTCAGAATAGCAAAAAAAGATACGCCTGCTATTCTTAGTATTTACGCCGCATATCTCTTCATACGCTGCGTAAATAGCTTTCTGAATATGGCCCTATATGTCTCCACTAAGATGTAAGAAACCAGTACAACAGTACAACAATTTGCATTTCTCCAAAGAGAAAATTAAGAAGACTTTTAAAAATAAAAACTGTTCAAACATATAAAACACACAAACCCACAAGGATAATGACTGTGCCCCCAGATCAGACAGGGTAGATCTGTCTTTACATACATTTAGGATTTTTTTAAATATCAGATTGATTTTAGGATGCAAAAACAAAAATCTTTACCAACAATCCAGTCTTAAATTAGTCAGAATTTATGGAAAAGTCTACATCTCACTTTTTAGTAGCTAAATATCATGTACTCTCAGCAGGAAAAGCTAATCTGTCATAAACTGTTTCTTAATACCCACCTAACAGATGAACTAGTTGCAAAATTTGATGGCATCAATAATTTGCAGCCACTCTTGTCTTGCAAAGATTTTTGCTTACAATGTTATGAGACTGGTAAAATTGATTCAAGCTCAGTTAAAACAATTATTATAAAACAGTGAATCAGGCTAGAGAATGCTAACAGAGTATTAGCTATAACTACCAGAAGACTAATCTCAGGAAGAGAAGGTAAGACTAGGAAGAGAGGTTTCAGTGACTCCCAACAGAATGTTCACTTCAATTTGACTACTTTTTTTTTCTTTACAAATGTAACTCAATCTTCTTTTTATTAGCACTATCAAGTATCAAGATGACTAGAGGCACCTCTGGGCACACAGATTACAATTTTGAGTGGCTAGTAGGATACCATGATGTAGACTTAGATCAAATCTAAGACTTGCACAATTTTTTTTTAACTTAACAAAAATAAAATGGTTTAAAACTGTAATGTCATCATATGATGATACAATAAACAATAGATTGATTAAAAAAATAGATTCATTTTCTCAGAGGAGACTTGGGGCAATTGAAGACCTTGACCAGGGTCTTAAACACTCCTGATCGGATTTTTTTTTCCAAAAGGATGCAAGTTTAGACTTTTCTAATGTTTTTTTTTTTTTTTTGTAATGTAGATGTTTTAAATGCTGGAGCTATCCTGAATTTTGGATAAACAACTGATGTAGTGTAAAGTGCAAACAGCATATCCAGTATTTTGCATGCAGACATCAGTACTTTTCCTGTGTTTTAACCCTATTATATATATATATATATATATATATATATATATATATATATATATATATATATATACACATACACACATATATACATACATGTACTACTGCTGTAATATATGTACAATCATGGGAACAAATATTGGCACCCCTGCATTTATGTCAGATAATGCACCACTTTGCCCAGAAAATAGTTACAATTACAAATGTTAGACATTCTCCTGTTTAAATATTTTGTTTGTATTGATATGACATGAAAAAGTGGAGAAACAAAAAGTCACATTCAATGCAAAACTCCAAAAATGGACTGGCCAAAATGATTGGCACATTCTCAAAATTGTAAGAAAAAATTGCATTCCAAGTTTATGGAGCTCCTTTAATCTGCAATTAAACTCGCCTGGTGCTGACAAAATAGAAATCACACTGGCAACCAGTTAAAATGGTGAAAAATGTACTCAACCTTTCTGTTGTGTGTCTCTGTGTTCCACATGGAGCATGGAGAAGAGGATTTGTCTGAGAATTTGCGATGAAAAAGTTTGGAAAAGCATGGGCAATTTTAAGGCTACAAGTCCATCTCCAGAGATCTTTATGTTCCTCTGCCCACTGTACGCAGTATTGCCAAGAATTTTACAGCCCATGGCACTGTGTGTATATATATATATATATATATATATATATGTATACAGTATATATAATGGCTGAATGAAGGATGCATGTTGCTGATCCATACAAACAATAATATATTCATATTTTCTTTGTATTATGTTTCAGGTGCAAGATCCAACCTTTGGGGCATCAAAGTTGGGAACAAATGAACATACATACTACATTATGTTACTTTATCTCAATCTATTCTGGTGTTGAAAAATAGGTAGCAGAAAGGCTAGCATACATTTTCAAAGTGCTAAAGAAATTAAATTGTTATAAACATAACTTTTAATAAGTTAAAGTTTTGAAATGTTTGCATTAACCTTTTCTTGAACCTATAAAAGCACAGTGCAATGCTAAGTGATTATTATAGAGATTTCACAAACAGAGCCTGGAGAGGAACTTCGCATGTGTGTTGTTAGTTCAGCCGCCTGGGTTAAAATGCATACAATGCAAAACTAATTACCTAAGAAACTAAAAATAATAACCTATTTTTCACACAATAAAATGATTTTAAAATGCCAGATGTGTTCTGTTTGTTACGTTTCCACAGTGTTACACATTCTATGACTGCAGATCGAGGAAAATGCATTAAATCAATAAGGGACTTGAGGGAAATTGATCAAAACAACATTAAGTCCTTTGAAATTCTAAGGCGGCGTACACACGATCGGATATATCCGATGAAAACGGTCCGCGGACCATTTCCATCGGATATGTCCGATCGGGAGTTTGATCCGATGGCGTGTACACACCATCGGATCAAATTCCCCGCCGCCGGAAGGCGCGGTGACGTGGCGGTGACGCGGCGGTGACGTTGACGCCGCCGCGTCACCGCAACGTCACCGCACCAGGAAGTAAAACACTTCCGCGCATGCGCCGAATCCATTCGGCAGCGGCGCGGCGGCGGTGGGGGCCGACATGTCTGCTGGTAAGTGTACTAACCAGCAGACATGTCGGGCGGACAGATCCCCACCGGATAGATTTCAAAGCATGCTTTGAAATCTGTCGGGTGGAGAAATCTGTCCGCTAGCCCATACACACGAGCGGAGATGTCTGCTGAAACGGTCCATCGGACCGTTTTCAGCGGACATATCCCCTCGTGTGTACGCGGCCTAAGATAGGCCTGTAAATTGCCACATAAACATTTTTATGTATATGCAAGCCAGGCAGAGTTGTCAATCAGTGCACGCTAAACTAAGTGATTGTCTTAAGTACAACACGTAACATTTGCATTTCAAAACACTGTTATTATTGAAACCACTACATTAGTACTTAACAACTATTTACAGGCATCAATGACAAAGATGCATACTGTATGCTCTAAATATATATATATATATATATATATATATATATATATATATATATATATATATAAAAATATACAACAGTGTTGTAGTACAAATACAACATTAAATTAGCACAAACAAAGATATAAATACAGAGTATGTTAAAGATAATTTTCAAAAATAGGTGCCTATATGGGAATTCGTATGTCCTCTGCCATGAATGAAGGTTACTGGAATCTTGCCATACACAAGCTTCTAATTCTACTAACAGTCAGTGTCATAGGGCACATTCTCAAGACAAATTGGTATGCTTCTGAGCCAAATCTGTTGTTCTATATCTGTATCTATCTTTGGTATTTCTTTAGCTGTTGGAAAGATTCTTCTCTGTGACACAATGGGAAGTGAATGTAAATCTCTAGAATGGGGGCATAGACAGCAATTCCAACCATACAGGGTTTCAAATAATAATAATAAGATAGTTGTCTGAGGTAAAGGGCCATAATAATGTAACATTTATGTATTGCTACACTTCTAGACATGAATTTTATGCATATTTCCATTTTTGCAGTCAAATTTGAGAAAACCCCACTATATGATTGTTACGTGTTCCCATTCACACAAAATGCCTAAACAAATATTTAATACTGTACTTCCTACCTTTTAGATGTTCTTCAGGGAGAGGTGTCATGGCTGATTTCAAGGTTTCTAAAACCATGTTAGCCTGGCCATACATGAGACATTTTTTTTAAATGTAATCAACAAGTTGACAAAAAAAAGTCTAGATTCTCCCTTGCACACAATCGATGGGGATGGGGGAATTCTGATAAAGTAGACTTCCCTGTCATCAGGATACACTGATCAGCACTGTTGGCTATAGCTGGCAACACTGATCAAGAGAACATTTTCCAACAGGCAGGTTGTATTATTATTATTATAATACAGAATTCTATAGAGCCAACCGTTTGTAAAGCGCTTTGCAACAAGAGAGTAGATAGTATAGCTACAATACAATTTAATACAAGAGGAATCAGAGGTCCCTGCTCATTAGAGCTTACAATCTAAGAGGGAGGGTAAGTGATACAAAAGGTAGGGGATTAGCTGATGGAAAAATTAACAGTATAGTATTTAGGTGAAGACAGGATTTGTTTCTCTAAAGAGGAGGATTTTCGGGGATCAACTTATAGTGGACAGAGTAGGAGATACTCGGACAGATTGGGGTAAGGTGTTCCAGAGGATAGGAGAGGCTCTGGATAAGTTCTGGAGATAAACATAGGAGAATGTGAGGAAGGAGAGAGAGAGGATGAGTTCAAGGGAGAAATTAAGAGAAAAATTTGGTTGGTTTTGAGACTAGGCTAGTGATATAGCTGCGGACAGAGTTGTGGATGGTTTTGTAAGTTGTTGTTAGCAGTTTGAATTTTATTTGAATGGTTGATTGTTGGGTGAGAGGAAGCCAATGGAGGGATAGACCAACCTATGTATAACCAGCCTGCCCATATATAGATCAAAATTCATCCAGTCCCTGCTAAACCAACCACATTTTGATTCATGTGTGGGTGGCTTTAGAGTATGTAAGCTTGTCCCAGGCTCATTAACATACAATGCAAGAAGCTCAGCCTCTACACTTTTAATCTTTGTTAGTACAGACTGTGTTCAAACATCTGGGGGTGCAGACAATTCACATGACCACTGTTGTTGGCTGTCAGTCGTCACACATTTAGCAGTCAGTCCTGTTGACTACTGATCATTATTAGAGATTGGGAGCTGTCTTTTGAGTCCTTCAATGAGCTCTGATAACTGTATGTAATTAGTACCGGTACTTGTAATGACAGTATTTAAGAGCACATTTAAGATTGAATAAAAAAGTGAATAATAAAAGCATGCTGTATGTGTTGCCTCTGGAAAATGCAAGCTCTGACAATGCTGTTATGGCAATGTGCCTTGCTTGTCTTCAAAAGAAAAAGAACAATGAAGGAGTCATGGCACAGGCAGGAAGTGTCAGCAGTCGTGGACTCTGCTGGTCATCTTGGTAAAGATTGTGCGCTAACTGGACAGATGGCTCCTATGTTCTTTTTAGTGATGTGCAGGCACTAAGCTTGATGTATCCAAATCACAAAGGGCATTACATATTAATGCATTCTTTATAGGAACTGGATTCCCCCCCCCCCCAATAATCATATTGATACTTTCAGAGTAAGTGTGATTCTGATTGGTGACTAGGGAGAGCTTAAAGGGTAAATCCACTTTTTGGGGAAAAAATATAACACTAAGCTAATTAGCCACAATATCACAATATACAGTATTTGCTATATACTATGTGTGTATAAATATATATATATATGAATATGTGTACTAGATATAAAAAGTCTACACACCCCTGTTAAAATGTCAGGTTTCTGTGATGGAAACAAATGAGACAAGGATAAATCATTTCAGAACTTTAATGTGACCTATAAACTGTACAACTCAGTTGACCAACACACTGAAATATTTTGTTTACATTCTGCTGTTTAGCTTGCACATGATTGAATGATAAAATCAGCAGAGCTTCCCCTCATTTCAGATCTACCCCTCAGATTACAGCAACTGCACTTCCAAGTGCAATTTCAAGTGCACTTTGCACTTGTAGTACAAAGTGGATTTGCCTTTCCTAAATAACCCCCATTGTGCTTTTCACAGGCACAAGAAATAGTACAATTTTTAATACTGAGCACTAATACTTCAGTTGGGTTTAATGTATAATGTATGCATTTTATTTAATCAGTACTGCTTTCTTACTATATACATTGAATAAAATAGGTATTAAACATGTCACCGTTATTTTAAGTTAATATATATCTAAAGGTGCTATTGACATGACATTTTCACTACATGTCGGTAACAACCCATGCAATCCATTCATACAAAGAAATCAAAACAAGTTCAGAAATTACGTTATGTGTAATACAATGGAATGACACAAGGAAAAGTATTAAACACATGAAGAAAGGGAGGTGAAAAAAGGCATGGAAAACCAAGACACTAGCTGAAATCTATCAGTAATTAGAAAGCAATTTTGCCCCTTGTCAGTGCAAATTAACATCGTCTGGTTCAATCTCAACTGATGGTCTATAAAAAGGTGTCTCATTACCAAGGTGTCACATAAGAAACATCTCATTATGGGTAAAAGCAAAAAGTTCTCTCAAGACCTTTGCAACCTTATTGTTGCAAAACATACTGATGGCAATGGGTACAGAAGGATTTCTAAACTTCTGAATGTTCCAGTGAGCGCTGTTGGGGCTATAATCCAGAGATGGAAAGAACATAATTTCAACATAAACTGGCCATGACCGGGTGTTCCTCGCAAGATTTTTGACAGAGAAGTAAAAAGAATTATCAGAAGAATTGTCCAAGAGCCAAGTACCCCTTATGGAAAAATTTAGAAAGACCAGACCTGACCTGAACATGCGAACAGACAAAACACTTATGCAAACACCATTAAAGTCCCTAGGGACGAAAGTGAAAAATCAAAAGTGTTAATTTTAAAGGCTTATATGCAAGTTATTGCCATAAAAACGTGTATGGGGACCCGGGTACTGCCCCATGGGATATGTATCAATGCAAAAAAGTTTTTTAAATGGCTGTTTTTTTCAAGAGCAGTGGTTTTAATAATACTTAAAGTGAAATAATAAAAATGAAATATTCCTTTAAATATTGTGCCTGGGGGTCCCCTTAGTATGCCCATACAGTAGTTTTCTCATGTTTATAACAGTACAGCAGCAAAATTACATTTCTAAAGGAAAACATTTAATTTAAAATTGCTTGTGGCTGTAATGTATTGCTGGCAATATATATTCTCGCAGTGCATTATGGGGCGTTGCAATGCGCACAAATTTCCCGTGAATGCCCCATAATATTCGCTGTTCGGCGAACGGGCAAACATGCGATGTTCAAGTCCAACTTACGTTCGAGACAAATATCAAGCTCATCCCTAATATACCATGTTTTGAGGTCAAATGGCACTGCACATTACCCCAAAAACACCATACCATCAGTGACGTTAGGAGGTGGGAACATCATAGTGTGGGGCTGTTTTTCAGCATACGGTACTGGCAAGCTTCATATTTTGAAGGAAGGATGAACTGAAAATGTACTAAGACATTCTACAAGTGGCAAAAATACTCCAGATTTGGTCCGTAAAAATTTAGATTGGATGGGATAGGATGAGTTGCATCTCCAGGTAAAGCCATTCCTCATGGGCAGATTTAATTACCAACAATTCGCAATCTCCAACATCATAATTTAATTCTGCTGGGGTTATCTTTCTGGAAAGACAATAGCCAAAGAGGACACTTATGCCCTGTACACACGATTGGTTTGTCTGATGAAAACGAACAGATGGATTTTTTCAACAAATATCCGATGAAGCTCACTTTCATCAGTCTTGCATACACACCATTGGTTAAAAATCTGATCGTGTCCAACGCGGTGCTGTAAAACACTACGACATGCTGAGAAAAGTGAAGTTCAATGCTTCCGAGCATGCGTCGACTTGATTCTGAGCATGCATGGATTTTTGAACGATGGATTTCCCCACAGACGATCATTTTTTTTCTATCGGTTTTTTAACCATACTAAAATTTTAAAACAGGTTCTATTTTTTTTCACCTATGGGAAAAAAAATGATGGGGCCCACACACGATCGGTTTGTTCGATGAAAACGGTCCATTTTTATCAGACGAACCGATCGTGTGTACAGGGCATTAATGTTTTGGGGCCTTATTATATTTGATATATACATACTAATGCTGTATCTGGGTGCTGCAACATTAGTACTGATGTAAAAAGGAGTTTCAGCTTGTCAAATGCTCATTGAGATCTTGAGACCATTGAAAACAGGCTTCATGAATTGCGTGATGGGAAACATAATAGATGAAGAGCCTTGATAAACTTCTTGCACTTTCTTTCTATTGACTGGGACAATCCAGAATGGCATTGATCTTTTGATGATCCAATTCAACCTTTTATAACCTCCAACAGGTCCCGGGGGTTGCCTGTGCAGCAATGTTTTTTTATAATGGATGACTGCGTCATATGGGTGCTGTTGAAAGGATTCAGTGGTGGAATGGCATTACAGTGTAAGTATTTGTGTTGCACAGCTACTAAGCACAATGGACAAGGAAGTGGGCAGGTGGTTACATATGGGTTTCATATGTCACATTGCAAGCAACTGTCATTCACTCACATAATGGAGGTCATACAGTCAGTTTTTATTAAATGAGATCATGTGGGGGTGGGATGCTTGGATGCAGAGAGGAAACCTGTAAGCAAGTAAATTTACTTTAATTCATGGGCTGTCATAAGAGACACCACTGATATATTTCATGATATTTTTGTCCCACTTACTCTGCGCCAACTGAAGGATTTCTAGACACAATGATGGGCGAATCAGAGTCTGAAGGTAGTTGTTGCTGACACACACACACATACAATTATACTCCTAAAAAGGACTCTGAACTGTGAACACAGGTAGGGGTACACAAGAATATGTAGCCCACCACATTGCAATCCAAAGTAATAAGCATAATATAGCACAGTATACACTGTATAGCAAGTAACTCTCCCAACACACAGACTCAGCTTGTTTTCTCTAAACTACCCCAACACACAATGACAAATGTATGCTGGGAACATATGCTTTTAAAGTCAGGGGGCTAACACAGAAGAAAGCATAATTATCGGCCCTTCTAAACCAGATGACCTAACATCAAAGTCCATGCCAATGGATTATGATTACACATAATTCAGCCAGGTGAATTACTGTATTAGCTTACAAAGACCATGAACCTTGATTATGCAGGATACCCCTCAAACCCATAGCAGCACTGAACCAGAACCACATTCCCGATGATAACGTGGCACCGTGATGATATCTATTTTTTTATACTGAGCTGTTATATGGTAAAATGGCATTTAGCTGGTATAAGATAATGTGACACTTAACAAATATCATAACTTGACACTCAGTTGGTATTTATTAATGTAGCAATAAACCTATAATTGGATAACAATAAGTATGTACATATGAATAAGACAATGAGTTGGTGTATAAAAATTTGGCACTGGTTGGTATAGTTGGCAGTTGGTATACCATAATGTGGCACTAAACTAGTAAATAATAATATAACAAAAAGTTGGCAAATAATAATATGACAACAAGCTGGAATATGCAGTAAAATCCTGGCACTGAGAAAATATAATAATGTGGCTCTGAGCTGTTGACAGATTTCAAATATTCACTAGGCGATGCAGAGATTTGTCCATCACAATTTAGGAGTAACATATACTAATCTCCTAAACTCTTGTCAGGAAATATCTGATAATTCAGACCAGCCACTGTCTGCAGTGGAAATTTGTAATCTAATTTTTCTACAACAAACACATAAACAAGGCAAACCAATATTTGGTCAGTTTGGGGAATAGTTATAAATTCTCCTGCTCTAAGCAGGGAAAAAAAACACACTATTTATATTACTAATGCCAGGCTTTTCTTTTAAAGAAGTAGGAGAAAAGGGGAAAACCTTACAATTGCTTATATTTCAAACCAATTATAGTGTTCCAAATACTCAAGATATATATAATAAGCTATTTTATGTGGCAGTGTCATATTGCTGATAGCTTCACATTAGGAGATATGTATTATAATACAAATTGTGGTTTCTGCTGAGATTTTCCTATCACTAATACAGCCAAAACAAGTTAAAGGTCCTTGTGGGTTCAGATATAGAATAATCATGCTCCAGGCAACTAAATTACTGGTAAGAATCAGTCAGTTACCATAATGATTTCTTTCATAATTTTTTTTACATATTTTACATTATAATAACTATAACATTTTCAACGTTAACATAAGAAAACAAAGGCACAATACGATTCTGTCTTATGGAGTTAAAATATTTTACATCCAAATCTAATATTTCCATTTCAGCTGGACACTGATGTGTTAAGTCACCTGCTGGCTTTCTATATTTTTTTGAGACACCAGTGATGTGATTTTTCCACAGGGAGTTTGTGCTTTCAGTGCTGATGCTTGTACAGAAATACCCATACTCATGGGGTTTTGCCAGTGTAGGGACATGAATGAAAATAAACTTTTTTTGTGTTTACCATTGCACCTCATGTGGTGAGGTTCTCTCCTAGACACGTCTGTAACATTGAGCAGCATTACATTTGTGTGCAGAATCTGTAGTTCTACAAAGTCCAGTTTGGCGGTCTTGCAGTTTAACACAGAGGCCTTGTCCTTACTAGACCTAGCATGACATGAAAACTCCACTCAAGCCTCATACACACACACGGTTTTCTCATCAAGAAGCAGCAAGAAAACTGCTGGCAGAGCTTTCTTGCCGAGTAAACCGTGCGTGTATGAGGCTTTGAGGTTTCTCATCAAGAAAACTGCCCAGAATATCAACGAGAAAAATAGAGACCCTGCTCTCTATTTTCTGCCGAGAAACCCGAGCATGTGTATACTTACCTCTCCATTTAAACCCGTGCATGCTCGAAATGACTTTGACGCATTTGCGGTAGCTTCCAAGTCATAGGTAGGGTAAAGCAAGATGATCGCGACGGCATTAAATGTGGCAAGCGCATGCTCGCCATAGTCGATGAAGTCACCGCGTTTGTGCCATTCAAAAGAACAGCGTTTTTTTGAATGGTGAAAGAGAAAGAGAATCTTTCCAGGAATCTCGACAGGAAAAACTATGTTTTTTTCCTGACGATAATCGGGGCCATGTGTACAGGGCTTCACTCTAGTGTATAGAACCTGCCTCAAGCTAAGGTGTCCCTAATCAAATTTAGTGCATTTTGCGGCTAGATTGTAACCAGCCTGAGCTTTGTTTACCTTTGTATAGGCTCTTTTGGTTCTCCTAAGTTTAGTGAGTTGATTTATTTTGCCTATTATTGGTGAGGAGTAAATGTACTCTGTATAAGTCACATACAGTCATAGATCAAAGGCACCGCCATCCCAGAAAAGTAGAATTTTAAACAAAGAAAAGATAAGGGATTTTTATGGTGCCACAAATATTGTTATAAAAATATCTTTATTCAAATCCAAAATATAAAAGGACATAGGGGGACAGCAAATGTTGCACACATTTAATAAAAATGGTTGTATATACAAACAATACACAAAATAGCTACAATGTCACTTGTAATGCTTATTGCTTAACATGTTTCGCTTTTAAGCTTCTTCAAGAGCTATAAAGCATATGTAGCTACAGGAAGACAAATACAATCAATAACAATGTAAAAACAACATAAATCAAAAGTTCAGGAATGTTTGTTAATGAGGTACATGTAGCTGTAAATAAACATATGTGGTACCAAACCAAATATATAATCAAAAATAAATTAGTATAAATCAGCATGGGTAGTATATTTGATCAATATCCATGATAATCTGAGTATCATATGGAAGGGCATATACCAGAGAGTAAAAAACAATATCATTGGTCAAGGCTTCTCTGGGGATGTGATTGACCAATCCATATGGGAGTTTCTTAACACTTGTAATCCTTGAACCCCTACTCTAGGCCCTACCTAAAATTCAAAAATGCATGGACCAGCCACCCAGAAGACCGATTGTATTGGGCAATGATTGCCTGACTGAATCTGCGAGCCAGTTGGTCGACGGCTATTTACATCTGCAAGTTCTCTCTTTACCTTCCTATAAACAAGATACAATCAATCTTTTGAACATATTGGACAGTGTTTATATACCCTCCAATTCATGGTTAGTTCCGATCGATGTGGAGGCCCTCTTCAATTCCATCCCACATGATGGTGGGGTTGGGGTTGTGGAGGGCTTCATTTCTCAAAGAGCCATACAATCAGTTTGTCCTTTGTTTGTAACGATTCTTGTTGCTCCATAATGTATTTATGTTTCAAAGCTTCCACTACTTCCAGGTACAGGGTGTAGCCATGGAGACCTGATGTGCCGCCTCCTATGCCAACCTATATCTGAGGGGGTTGGGAGCGAGGTCTTTTCGTTGATGAGACATTACATGAATATGATGACAATGTGTTAATTTAGAAATGGTTCATAGAAGACATTTTTGTGGTGTGGACTGGAACAAGAGATGAATTGAGTGTGTTTCTAAAGGTTCTGGAATCCAATAAATTTAATCTGAGGTTTGCCATGAGATATCATGAACAATCCATCAAATTTTTGGATGTGAACATTTTGATCAATCGGGACAATAGCCTTGGTTCCACCCTATTTCGAAAACCATCTTCTGGAAATACTATATTACATGCAGTTCCCATCCTATTACATTGATTAATAGTATTCCATACAGTCAATATCTACAAATTAAAAGAAACTGTTCCAAAAAACTAAGACTTTGAAAGAGAGGCCAAGACATCCAACATCATGTTCCAAATTCGGGGTATAGTAGATTTTGCCTGAAAAAGGCATTTGGCTAAGTTAAAACTCAGGAAAGAGGTCGACTACCAGACTAAATACCAGGTATTTTGGACAGCATAAAAAAGTCAGACATGTTATGGAGAGTTATTGGCCTCTCCATACGGCAGATGAGGTAGGCACCATTTGAAAAGGCGCCATGGAAAACCACAAAGTCAGGCACTGCCCATTGTGATAGATGTCATTTTTGTAATTTTGTCCTGCAGGCTCACCAGATCATGCTACCTAATGGCATGATCTGGAAGTTATGAATGTTGGCCAACTGCCAGACAACTGGCATTGTATATTTAATGCAGTGCAGCTGTGAAGTCTACTATGTAGGAAAAACTGAGGCCTCGTACACACGATGAGATATGTCCGCTCAAACTTGTCCGACGGACAGTTTAGAGCGGACATGTCTCATCGGATTTCGGTCCGATGGCGTGTACACACCATCGGATCAAAATCCCCGCCGGCAGACAACGCGCGGTGACGTGGCGGTGACGTTGACGCCGCCACGTCACCGCACCAGGAAGTAAAAAACTTCCACGCATGCGTCGCATCCATACAACGCTTGTGCGGGCAGATATGTCCGCTGGTTAGTGTACTAACCAGCGGACATATCCGACGGACAGGTTTGTAGCGGACAAATTTCAAAGCATGCTTTGAAATTTGTCCGATGGACAAACCTGTCCGCTAGCCCATACACACGATCGGATTTGTCTGCTGAAACGGTCCATCGGACCGTTTTCAGCGCACAAATTTGATCGTGTGTACGCGGCCTAAGGGACAAGTTTTTCAAAGCATCAGAGACCATGTCTCCTTGATCTCCAAGAAGAAAATGGAAACCCCTATTAGTAGGCATATTGGCCTGTACTATGGTTTCAATTTGTCTAATGTCCATTTCTTTGCATTAGATCATATATTCCCTCATGAAAGGGGTGGAGACACAGCTAAAAAAAGGTTTTACAAAGTGAGGCTAGGTGGATCTATAAATTGTCAGCTACAAAGTATCCAGGCCTTAAAGAGGCCACGAGCTTCAAATCATAGCTATAACTTATAATGTGTTCTATGTGTCATGCCTTTGCTGTAATGATGTGTTTCTTTATATGTTCATATGTTTTCCTTTGACTATCTGTTTGGTTTGGTGAATTTGGGGTTGGTTCTTATGTCTCCTAAGGCTGTAGTTTTGGTTTTAACAAAACGAAAAAAAATTGTGCATCTTTCAATTTAAATGACCTATTGTGTCACTGCCATTCAGGGCTTTGTTGATCGTATGGGCACGTGGGGTGTATCCCCTCGCAGATTGAGTGCGGCTCCTAGTGTGCCCTCATTGCTGCCAGAGGTGGGCACCTTTGCCCATAGTGCCTGTGTAACGAACCCCCTTCTGGTCCTTGCCCTGGTGAGGGAGTTTTTGTTTGGGCTGATGTCATCCCGTTTTGCTCCCCTCCCTTTGGCCATGGGAAGTTCCACGACATGTCATCAGCAGATGATGCTCACGCATGCGTGTTGGGATAAGCATGTCCATGATTTGCCGGTGATGTCAGACTCCAGTGGATCATGAGAAGTACTCAAGGCAGGACTGATGCTGATTGCCACAGTGCCTGTTTTGAGCTGAAGGTGGTTGTCATGTCCATGTCCTAATTCAAGTGGTGAGTGTCAATGATATCCATTGGGGGTTTAGTCTTTAGGTTGGCATTTTTTGTGCAACTAATATTGCTATGATGTCTGCTTGCTATTAGATGGGTCTTGATTTAGTCTGTCCTTGGTCATCATTGCTTTCTGATAATAATTGTAATTACTTCTCAAGAGCCATCTTGGGATTGGTTCTTTGCTGTTTTTTACATCCTGTGGATAAACTATTTGAAACAGACCCAAGGTAAATGAAGGCCTGGATATCTAAATAAATGAGATCACTATGGGGTCAATTCACAAAGCTTTATTTTCAGATTGCGGGTGTTATTTTAACGATTTTGCACGTTATTGAAGCTAGTTCAATTCACTAAACGATTTAACGCTTTGAATAGTCATCAAATAACGTTTCACTACACAGAACCGATATTTTAAGGTGTGGATCCTTATTTAACGATTCGATCGTTATTTTAATGAGTCAAATTGTTATTTTAAAGAGTCAAATCGTTAAATATGTACAGAAGTGCAATTCACAAAGATTTTTTTGACAGTTATCGATCGTTAATTAACACCTCCCTCAGGGTGTCGTTATGACATTTCCCAGGTGATATTTTGTTGTTAGAGGAAGCTTTTGGCGATTTTTGTAGTGTAGTGAAGTTTTTAGTAGTGTTGGGCATGAAACCATGCTCTATTTGAACTTAAAATTATCCAGAGGCGAAGAAGAACACGTTAGAATGTTGTTCAGATTTATAAACGTGTATTCCGTTCACATACTATTTTGGATGACTTTTCTGAAACCCAGGTGATAGCTAAATTCTGATTATCATCTCCCATTATTTGTTCTCTGTATGAGGAAATACACATGGCTTTAGAAAAGCACACACTAGAAGTTTTGCACATCACATGCTCAATCTCCACATGTGTCTTGTTTGTGTCTCTCTCTCTCTCTCTGTATCTGCTGTTTCCACATGCAGCTGTTCTCCTCCCCTTCTGCTCCCAGAATGCATCTCTCCAGCATTGTTTAACGATCTTAGACGTTATTATTACGATTTGGGACGTTAAAATAACTCTTGAGTAGTTAGCATAACGATTGGATAAAGAGTCAGTTGAAAACCATAATTTAACAACTGAAGAAAACCAATAACGTTTCTCTTTGTGAATTGACCCCTATATGTCTTTCATTCACTCCTTTTCACATGGTATATCATTGTGAATCTGGAAAAATGGCCCTGTCCTTTTGGAAATATTAGCAGAGAGGTGATAAATACATTTAACCCTCCTCTTGTGTTAGGGTCAGAACCGACCCGTTTTCAGGTTTTGAATGTCTATAAGTATCACATAAATTTGTTTATTGCATCAAGATTTTTTTACTTTGTTAGGAACCACTATTTAAACAATGTAATAGAAAAATAATCCTTTTCACTAAATTATAAAATACTGTGGTGAAAATTAAGACGTTTATGGTGTTAGGGTCAATTCTGACCCAGTTATAATATAGGATTATAGGACACTAATAAGTGCCAAAACTGAAATCATAAACACTCTCTCTGCTTAGTAACACTGACAGCCAATCACCTCTTAATCCTGTGAGCTGTAGTTAGGGAGGAGTCTATCTCTTTGCCTGCTTGTCTGCTTCTCTAAATAAAGAAATAAAGAAACATAGGACCGATAAATTTCAGAGTTGCTGACTTTATTTTTACCCCCTAAGGAAGTCATGTGACATGACGAGACGCGTAGGGATCAAGGAGCATCAGAGTCCACACGCCTGACGCAGCAAGACCCCCCTGCCATCCGTTTGGTTTCTGTGCCCAGTTTTTATCATCCAAATGTGAGTGCACCTATATGTTTTAATAAACCTGTTCCATTTTTGCGGGGCTGTACTATGGTCTTTATTTCTCCCATCCTATATGCTGTGTGAGGGTCCCCTCTATCTGCTCCAAGTGTCCACCCAGCTCAGACACAGAAGAAGAGGAGCCAGGTGTGCATCCAGGACTTAGGACGAACTCAGTGTTCGTGGGAGATAGGCCCACCATCCATCACCTCCATGTGAGTGGATGTATGAGCGAATGATGTTGCCTGTTTAGACACTTCTATAACACCATATCCTACTTGCTTTGTATCTTCCCCATGCCTTACTGCTGAGTGCTGATGTCGTTTCTGTCCATTGAAGTGTATTCCTCCTCCCCCTGCCAGAGGTGGTTTTATTTGGCTATCCGTGCCATAGCCGTGAGGTGAGGGGCTAGGGACCACCTGAGGTGTTCACTGTACCACGTCCTTTCCCGGCACCATTTTCTCCATCTTTTAGAAACTGTCTTCTGGGACATCTTTGGAACCTGTCTTCTGGGACATTTGGGAAACACTTTCAGAGACTTTTTTGCATTTCTTCACTGATTTATATATTATTATTTGTATTGTTCACTGTGTTACACATTCAGGGGCGCCCGTAGCGGTAGTTCTCCCTGATTTCACATTACTTGGACCAGCACATTGTGTACATTTTACTGCTTGTGAATTTGTACTCCTTTTTTGTCACTTGCCATTGTTTAGTATTCAATATTATCTTTTGTGCTACATTTTGACGGTTTACGTATTGACACTAAACTTATTTACGCTATCACTCTGTTCTAAAAATACCACCCCTCCCCCCCCTCCCCCCCCCCTCCCCCACATTCACCAGCCCAGGGATTTATTCCCGTACCACCCTTGGATTTCACCCACTTTTCACAGCGCAGACACCACCCCCCTTGTTTTTCCATTTGCTACTTCTCTCTGCCCAGGACAGAGTGTCAGGTGTTTGCAGCAGTGACCCCATCCCACTCCACCACCCCCCTCGGTAGCGCAGGAGCCTCTATCTACAATACTGTGACTTTATTTTACCATTTTTTAAACACTTGATACCCGCCCACCGTCAAATGACGGCGGGCGGGATACCCTATGATCCTGACAGGACGTCATATGTAGTCCTGTCACTTTAAGACGCTTGGGGAGCGTGCGGGCGCCACCGGCGGCGTGCACGCGCACCCGTTGCGTCATTTAGAACACCATGCGGCCGCCGGGCACACGCGATTGCCTACAATTGAGCTGGGACATGGAGCTGTGTGTGTAAACACAGAGCTCCACGTCCCTGTCAGGGAGAAGGGAGACCGATTGTGTCCCTTATACATATGGACACAATCGGTCACCTCCCCCAGTCACCCCCCTCCCCCTACAGTTAGAACACACCTAGGATACACATTTAACCCCTTCCCCGCCCCCTAGTGGTTAACCCCTTCCCTGCCAGTTACATTTATACAGTAATCAATGCATATTTACAGCATTGTTCACTGTATAAATGTAAATGGTCCCAAAAATGTGTCAAAAGTGTCCGATGTGTCCGCTATAATGTCCCAGTCCCAAAAAAAATCGCAGATCGCCGCCATTTCTAGTAAAAAATGAATAAAAAAATCATGATTATGTCCCCTATTTTGTAGGCAATATAACTTTTGCGCAAACCAGTCACTATACGGTTATTGCGATTTTTTTTTCTTTTTTACCAAAAATATGTAGAAGAATATGTATTGGCCTAAACTGAGATAAAAAATGTTTTTTTTTTTTTTTTAAATGTGATATTTATTATAGCAAAACACAAAAAATATTGTGTCTTTTTTCAAAATTGTCGCTCTTTTTTTGTTTATAGCACAAAAAATAAAAACCGCACGGGCGATCAAATACCACCAAAAGAAAGCTCTATTTGTGGGGGAAAAAAGGACGTCAATTTTGTTTGGGAGCCACGTCGCACGACTGCGCAATTGTCAGTTAAAGCGACGCAGTGTCGAAAGCTAAAATTTTGTCTGGGCAGGAAGGGGGTGTAGGTGCACAGTAGGCAAGTGGTTAAATTTGAAAATGAGAGGTATGCTATCGAAAGAAAGGTCTAAGGGGTCACACCAAAAATATTAAAAGCAATCTTTTCAAGGATAAAGAAGCCTAACAAGGTAACCAAGAGGTAAGAAACAAATTGGATGATAAATAATTGTTCAGAGAGCATTTTATGGCTGATTTAAGACACGGGTCAAAACCGACCCATTAACATCATGGATAGTAACAGAAAGCTAACATAAGAGGAGGGTTAAGTGTTACATTTACATTTTTTCAAAACTCAATTGCCTTGAACATTTAAAAATAAAAAAAATAAAGCGCTAATGACAATATCCACCCTATCTTTCCCCTACAGGAAGCTCTGTGATCAATCACTGGTCCTCCCCTGGTTTGAATGAAAGCCAGAGCCATTTCACCCACTTCCTATGAGCCAAGGGTTACAAGGAAGTAGATAGGAAATATGTAAGGGGGAGGGTGAAGAGTGTCACCAGCCTACATTGAGCTTTGACATGAAAAATTTGGGATGTTTACTTCAGGACGTGTCATTTCTCTCTCTACAACCTATGCCCAGTCATTTTAATACTAGACATATCTAGATTTTCATAAAAAAATTGTTATTTCTGCTGAAGTACATCCACAAAAGCCTTTCCACCAGTCAAGAATGTATACATATAAACCTGTAGCTAAAAATATATATATATATATATATATATATATATATATATATATATATATATATATATATATATATATATATATATATATATATATATATATATTATATATATATTGATATATTACATTTTTTCGACAACCAACAAAAGGCAAAAATAAAACAAAAAATATATAAAATGGTAAGGTTTGCTCTCTTTGAAACAAGAGGCACTCGAGGGATAAGTCCTGAATAGCTGTTAATAACAATACATATATATTTTTTAATTAAATAGCTTTTTCATAAAATATTCAGCAACTCATGTGAAGAAAATCATTTACTATCCCAAATTACTTGTGATTTTCTCATTTAATTGGTTTCTGTAATCTGGCATGTGATGAAGAGAGTCAGAACATTTCAATGCTCAGGCAGGGACTCTCTGATTTATTAATATTTAGTACAATTGTATGGTTGATTTAATTTTACTTTGTACTGCACACAGTGCAGGCAGATGAATGGCATAAAAACACAACAGCCAAAAAGAAAAAAAAAAGAAAAAGAAAAAACCTTTATAGATTAGATGCTGCTGTGTTCCATTTAACTTCCCCTTTCATCCACATATTAGCCTCATACTTGCACCGACTCATTCCCTCGATATAAAGCACAGTTAAAAAAAAATGTAAGGTTTAGCTATCTAAACAAATAACAATCCATCCTTACAAGGCTCAGGTTAATTGAGGGTTGGGAACAGGATAGCTCCACAGTGCTCCAGAAGAGGCTTGCAATAATCTATTTTGTTACAGTTCATATAAAAGGGGCCAAGGTGAACATAATGGTTGATGTTGTTGTCTGATATCCTGGGCTATAGACTCTGACTACTGAGACAAAATAAATAATATTAGATATGTTTGTTTTTTCTTCCATTTGTGGCCACGTTTCAGTATAAGCTTGTTTCTGCTGATGACGGCTGAAGAGTAGAAAGAATATAAATTGACGTAATAATCCTTTTTCCCCAGTAAATCCTAAGTGGAGAATTATGGAGGGCATCTTTTACAGAATAAGTAGTCTGCTGGCATCAACTTATTCAGGGCAGAGAACACACTTGTTGTTATGAATCTTGCCAAATGTGTGTATAGAACCACTGTGTATTTTACTGCTATCAATCTGATAGGTAAAATCATGTATATTTCCCAGCTGCACAGTAAAACACACTTTACCTGCTTCACATCAGAGACTTTACTGCACTTGAAGCATAATAGAAATGTGTATGGCTATGTAGGAATTATAGCATTGACTGCAACGAAGAGGGCCTTGCCTGGGGCCATAGCTCTTATTAGAGATCATATGATGGGGATGATGGTGATGATAATATATATATAGGTTACACCTATATATAAAATAAAATTGTTATTGATAAAAGATGATGTATAGCCATAGAGAAATCTGCATATTGTGCCATAAGCCTACAAGTTCATAAGGCTAATTGCCATATAGTCTAAGGGACATATATTTATTGCAGTATGGCCAGCAATTCACAGCACACTAAATCAATTGCCCAGCTCCAGTGCTGTAACCGTCTCAATGCTAGATGTGAGGGGAGCGTGCATAATACTTGATTGGCCCCAGTTGCACTTGTTACAAGTCCATGTAAGAGATGGTAGGTATCGGCATCAAAGTGGCTGAGGCGGTAGGGAGCAAGCTGACCTTACCATACCCATATGGATCCACCATCATTGTGCTGTCACAACAATTGTAGCGTCGACCACAGGGACATCATTGGGTCTTCAATCGGCTCCAGCACACCCTTTGGATGCAAACAGATCTTGGGCCAAAGTAGCCCATCAGGTTATACGGCTTGAGTAATACGCCGCCATAAGTCCGAATGAGCGCCGTCATATCTCGGCGCCTGATTCAAAGAAACAAATACGCCAGGATTTAGCTAAGATATGAGCGGCGTAAGTCTATTACGCCATTGTATCTTAGTTGCATATTTACGCTAGCCGCTAGGTGGCGCTTCCGTAGATTTACGTGTCGAATATGCAAATTGGGTAGATACGCCAATTCACGAACGTAGTTGCGGCCGGCATATCTATTTGCGTCGTTTACGTAAGGCCTCGGACTGGCGTAAAATTACCCCTGCTATATGAGGCACAGGCAATGTTAAGTATGGACGTCGGGACAGCGTCGTATTGTACGTTGTTTACTTTGTTTGCGTAGGCTGATTCAGAATGGGGCTGGACGTAAGTTACGTTCACGTCGATATTAATGACTATTTGCGACTTGATTTTTTTTGTTTACAACGATTTTATTGTAGAAAAGGTCAGGTTACAAATCAAAAAAAATAACAATGAAGGTACAGGAATGTATACAAGTATTATTAACGGTGGACATTGTAAAGGAAGAAAAGGGTATGGTTAGTAATAATTAATCATGAATCAGATAGGTGGTGTCCCAGAGAACCCATTTTTTTTTATATAGAGGCATAGAGTCATATAACGTATGATGAATCCTCTCAGAGAGTTTGATGTTTGTCATACGATTGAGGATCTGTGGCTAAGGAACCGAAGCGGAGCGCCAGTTAAAGGCTATGGCCCAGTGAATAGAGGTGAGAAATGTGTGGATAAGCCTTGTGCTAGATGTTGGAATGTCCTGAATAGTGGAGAATAAAAGGCATATTTGGGGTGTGAGAGGGATCCTACGGCCGGCGATTTTATCAATCACGATGCTGGCTTTGTGCCACGTGTCCTTTAGGTGGGGGCAGTCCCAAAAAATATGTAATAGTGTACCCTGGGTGGGACATCCCCTAAAGCAGAGTGGAGACAGTGAAGGATAAAATGAATTAAGTTTAGCCGGTGTAAGATACCATCTATAGAGCAATTTGATAGCGGATTCTCTGATAGATGTTGTCTTGGTGCATCTATGGAGGTTAAAGAGCATGGTATCCCATTGCTCCAGAGAGAATGAGGTATTTAGATCTGATTCCCATTGTAACATGGGATGCGATTTCTCAGGCATGTTTGTTTCATTCAGACTTTTATATATTCTGGAGATCAAACCCCTGGCACGAGGAGTGGAAATACAAATTTGTTCAAATTCTGTATAAGGGGGGTGAAGTGTAAGAGAGTAATATTCCTGATAGAATTGTCTAATTTTCGTATAATTTTCTAACTCATAAGGAGAAAGATCATACTTTATTTGTAGGCTAGGGAAAGTGAGAAATGAGTTAATGTGAGACAGCGATTTTAAATTAGTTAAGTTATGTGTTTTCCAAACTGATAGTAAGTTTTGATTTTGTGCCCTATCTAGGGGGGAGAAACGTGGGTCACCTAGAAATGATGCCAGGGGGGGAGTGTCAGAAGATAGTTTAAATTTTGGGGTCTGTCTGTTCCATAGTTGGAGAGAGTGAGTGACAATAAGGTTTAAGGGTCTTATTTTCTGTGGTGGGGTAGTTTTGGACCAGAGGAGTCCTTGAAGATTGTAAGGTAGGATAGATTCTTCCTCAAACTGGAGCCAAGGGATTTGGAGTGAAGGGGCGTACCATTGGGCTAATTGGGTAAATCTGGCCGATAAGTAATAGAGCCATAGATTAGGGATGCCGAGGCCACCCTTTAAGTGAGGTCTAAACATAAGAGAATAACTACATCTGGGTTTCCTGTTCTGCCAAATGAATCTGTTAATCTCCCTTTGTAATGATTCTAGTGTTTTTTTAGGTAGAATAAGAGGAAGGGCTCTAAAAAAGAACAAAAGCTTAGGTAATATCATCATCTTTGTAGCCACAATTCTACCCGAGAATGAGATCCGGTACGATGACCAAAGTTTTAGTAAATTTTTAATATTGTTAAAGCGGATCTCCACCCTAAAGTGAAGATCCGCTGATCCGAACACTCCCCCCCTCCGGTGTCACAATTGACACCTTTCAGGGGGGAGGGGGGTGCAGATAGACATGTATCTGCACCCACTTCCGGCCCAGCATTCACGGGCAAAAGACGGGCATTACATCACATCCCATCTCCCGCCCGTTGTGTGCTGGGAACACTCGGCTCCCAGCACACAGCTGGAGCCAATTCGCGGGCACAGCGCGACTCGCGCATGCGCCGTAGGGAACCGGGCAGTGAAGCCGCAGCGCTTCACTTCCTGGTTCCCTCACCGTGGATGGAGGGGGGAGCAGCAGGGTGACGAGCGATCGCTCATCCTCTGCTGCGGACGGCGCTGGACTCCAGGACAGGTAAGTGTCCTAATATTAAAAGTCAGCAGCTGCAGTATTTGTTACTGCTGACTTTTAATATTTTTTTTTAGCTGAACCATCCGCTTTAAATAAGGGAGGGTAGTTTGCTTGGTATAATGTGTTATACGAGGGTGTAATGTGGATACCTAAGTATCTGAGTGAGTCAACCTGCCAGTTAAATGGGAATTTGTCTTTAAGAGAGGCTGTTAAGGTTGAGGGGATATTAATTGGTAAAGCTGAGCATTTTGACAGATTTACACTCAGGCCTGTTAGGTCGTGGAATATATCTAGAGTTTTAGTTAGATTAGGTAGGGAGATAATAGGGTCAGATATGAACAGTAGAACATCATCAGCATAGAGACTCATGTTGTATTCCTTGGTTCCTTTAAAATATCCTTTGATGTCTGTATTATTTCTGATTGCACAGGCGAGGGGCTCTATAGCGAGGGCAAAGAGTAAGGGGGAAAGGGGACAACCCTGTCTGGTGCCTTTCGTCAGAGGGAAAAAGTCAGAATTATTGCCTGGGAGTTTGATACGTGTTTGAGGGTTGTGATAGAGAGCCTTAAAGCCATGAAGGAATTCATTCTTAATACCATATTTGGGGAGCAAAATGTCAAGGTATGTCCAGCTCACACTGTCGAAAGCTTTGTGTATGTCTAGACTGAGCAAAAGAGTGGCTTTAGAGTGTATGTTGGAGTCCTGAATGATATTGGCGGTCAGTCTTATGTTGTCTGTTATTTGTCTGTTGGGAATGAAGCCTGTTTGGTCAGGGTCCACTAATGGGGAGATGACCGTTGATAATCTATCTGCCAAGATGCGACCAAATATTTTTAAGTCGTTGTCAATAACTGATATTGGGCGGTAATTTTGGGGGGTGGAGTGATCCTTATTTGGTTTGGGAAGTAAGGACATGTTGGCTAAAAGCATCTCCGGTGGAAATTGACCACCCTGTAAAATATTATTATATAATTTGGTAAGGTGTGGGGTAATAGTAGAGGAAATTTTTTTATAATAGGATGTGGAGTAGCCGTCAGGGCCTGGGGCTGTGGATGTCTTTAACGTTCCAATGATTCTGTTAACCTCTATATCCGTGCATGGGGCATTTAGGGAATCGATTTGATCTCTAGTAAGAGTGGGCAATGTAATGTCATTAAGCCAATTTAGAGAGGATTGTTGAGGGGGTGGTTGTGATGATGAAAGAAGATTTTTGTAGAAGTCTGTGAACAATTTCATGACTTCTTTGGGATGAGACACCATGTTTCCAGAGGTATTCCTTAATTTGTATGTGTGGGGAGGTTTCACAGATTGATTTAACTTTCTGGCGAACATGGTGGAATAAGAGTTGCTGTTTAGCAAGAATCTAGCTTTAGCCCATCTGAGGGCTTTTTCAGTGTCAGATGTTAATAAAATGTCTAAGGAAGTGCGTTTCTCTTGGATCTGTTTATGGAGATCACTGGATGGATTCTGGTTATGTCTGTGGTATAATTGGTCTAACTCTTTCGTAAGGGATCTAATATCTGCAAGTTTGGACTTGTTTTTGATAGAGGCAATATTTATCAAATGGCCTCTCATCACTGCTTTATGCGCCATCCATATAGTTGCAGGAGACAGGTCAGGTGTTACGTTATCTGTAAAGTATTGCTCAAGGTGAGATAGGATTTGTTGATTGCACGATGGGTCTGTGAGCAAGGAATCGTTCATTCGCCAAGAGTGTGTAGTATTGGCTAGGCCTATGTGAGAGGTATTAAAGGAGACTATGTGGTGATCAGACCACGGACATGCATGGATATCAGCATTGGAGGAGTTGGCAAGTAGGATTGGGGTGCAGAAGATGTAGTCAAGACGAGCGAAGCTGTTGTGAGGGTGAGAGTAGAATGTGTAAGACTTGATGCCAATGTTGTGGGCTCTCCAAGTGTCAACTAATTGGTGGTTATATAGTGTTTTGTTCAAAGATTTGGGGAAAGCCTTTGAGGATGGGACAACTTTGCTCCTGTCTAGAGCTGAGTGAGCAGCCAGATTAAAATCTCCACCCACTATCAGATGAGTGGAGTGATAATTGTCTAATGTTTCGAAAAATTTGTTGAAAAAGCTAGACTGGGCATCATTGGGAGCGTACAAAGAGGCAATAGTGACAGAACGTCCCTTAATTGAGCCTTTTAGAATCAAATAACGGCTGTCTGGATCCTTAAAGACGTTCTGAACTTCAAAAATCACAGAGTTCCTAACAAAAATAGCAGCGCCTCTAGACTTTGTGTTGTAAGTGGAGCAATAAAATTGGTTGTAACTTTTATCGAAAAATTTAGGATGCTTCTCTGTTGCAAAGTGAGTTTCCTGCATCAATATTATATCAGAGCCCAGCCTTTTGTAATGGCGAAAGGCTTTTTTTCTCTTTAGAGGTGAGTTAAAGCCCTGGACATTATGGGAGATCACCTTGAGACCCATTGTATTGGTATTAAAGAACTATAGTGGAAATGAGGTAGAGGTGTATATTCGCAAAGACCAGGGACTAATTTGTACTGGAATAAGTAAGGTAGTGGTAATATGATAGACAATATTGGCACTATGAATGAAGAATTACCGGGGTGGGGGGGAAGTCTGGAGACAATCGTGCCACTTTCCAAACGTCCACCCACACAATACACCGAAACACATACCAATTTGTAGATTCGGAATTTGTATTTCAGCTAATATATTATGCTTATATGTGTGAACCATGGAGGATAGGGTGCCTGAATTATAGAATCGAGGAGATGATGAGCTCATAAAAAATGATAGAAAAGTATAGAACAACATCGCTGTGAAGTAAAATATTAGGTATATTGGAAACATCCTGTTTGACCTTTTCAAAATTTTGTAAAAATAGAAAATTTCTCTGAAACTATGAAAAATATAATATAAACTTTGGGGGTCAGGGTGAGGAGCACTGCCTGACCGGGAAAAATATTGAAGTGGACAATGACGTCCATTACTCACAAATGGAACATCCAACACTACTACTGCTCTGTAAAGCAGGGTCAGTAGTAGAGATGTTACCACTAGGTGAACCATGCTTTAGGAGTCCTTTGTGAGTGGGGGAACAAACAAGCTGAGGCGGAACGGAACAGCCTCGGCGAGGATTTTTTAAACAAAAATATAAATACATACTGTAACATATCAAACATATTATTAATGTATAGCTCTACTGTTAAATTTCACATGGACAAATGAGCTATAATTGTTCAAGAACTGTAATAACTATTCCCTGAGTTCTGTGACAGGCAAAAAAAAAAAAAAAAAGGGGGGGGGGTTAACTGCTTATATTTATATACATATACATACAAGCATACATACACACAAGAGCGAACTGCAACATATTAGACATATTAATAAAATGTAGGTGCTGGTACTGTCGATCTATCATATTATAGGAACTATTGTGTAATTTCTTTAAGTCATGCAAAAGGGTAAAAAGGGAAGGGATGAAAAAAAAAAACCCCAGAAGGAGACGTCACATAACGATATTGTATTTTGGGACTGTAGTCACTGATTTCTGAATCTTAAAAAATGAAGAAGAAAGAAGAGAAAAAAAAAATAAAAAATTGTGGGGGAGAGTGTTCTCGGCAGAGAACAGGGAAAGTTGGTATCTGTAGGAATGAGACTGCTTCATCCATGTTCAAGCCTCTTGGTTTCTGAATGGCTGTCGCCATCTTCTTTGGTCACGACACGTAGCTGGGGTGGCCCAGATAGGTGAAGTATGTGGAGTAGAAGGAGGTCTTGCATCTGCGCTCGGATCTAAGAGGCCCAGTTTCATAAGGAGATTTTTTCCTTCTGAGACGTTGTAGACAGTGTAGGTGGTACCATTGTGTGGCACTGTTAATTTAAACGGGAAACCCCAGCGGTACCTAATTCGGGCTGATTGAAGAACCGATGTTATCTCCTTCATGTTGCGTCTCCTTTCTAGAGTAGCTTGAGAGATGTCTGGGAAAATTTGAATTCTCGTACCGTCTAATTCGATATTATGCATATTCCTTGATGCTCTTAAAACGTTTTCTTTTGTGATAAAGTCTTTCATGCATAGAATGATATCGCGTGGAGGCTTATCTGGGGGTGGTTTAGGACGCAAGGCCCTGTGAATTCTATCACACGCAAAAGAGGATGGGGGTGAGTCAGGAAGGAGATTGTGGAACAGTTTGGAGACCGCCGGCATCAGTTCGGTAACCGTCTCCGGGATACCACGAATCCTCAGGTTGTTCCTTCGGTTTCGGTTGTCCAAATCTTCCACTTGCGATTGTAGGTAAGTGTAATTTTCTGCCAAGAGCTCAAAGTCCTTTCTGAGGTCATTATGCGCAAGTGAAAGTTCCTTGTGTTTGGTTTTGAGAACATCTGTGCGACCTCCCAGGGTTGCTATTTCTTGCGTGAGCGTGTTTGTTGTTTTTTGAAGTTCACATTGTATTTTGTCAACAAGTTTTTCATAAATCTTGGTTAAACTGGAATCCAAATCTGCTTTCGTGATTTGGGCGTAGGGTTCATTTTTATTTTTTGAGGCAGCAGAGTTCTGCAGGGGGTAATTACCAGGTGATGTAGACTGAACAGGTGAAGAGACGTTTTCTTTATGAGCCATTTTTTTCAGTTCCTTGTTGCGCAAGGAGTATGTAACCACAGAGTGCTGATGCGCACGGCGATTGTACGCCTTCCTGCTGTACGGCA
This sequence comes from Rana kukunoris, assembly GCA_029574335.1. Lineage (NCBI taxonomy): Eukaryota > Metazoa > Chordata > Amphibia > Anura > Ranidae > Rana > Rana kukunoris. The sequence goes on from JAJQKJ010000565.1 coordinate 167,774, forward strand.
TGCACAGGTGTGAAAGATAAAGTTAATCAAGGTACTTTTCCCTTACAGTGTGGGTAAAATCCTCGCCGAGTCTGTGGGGTGTTTAATAACTGATGTTGAAGTGCATCTCGCCACGCATGCGTCCCCACTTAATTGTAAGTGTAATTTTCAGTACATTATAAATGCTTTAAATTCGGGCAAAGGGTTTGTTTTTCAGGTCTCTGTGAGGTTGGATGCACATTAAAGAGGAGGACATCAAGTGGGCAGAGATTAGGTGCATAGGGTATGTTGAATCGCAAGCCTGCGAGGTGTAGTGATATGACCAATCTTGAGTGTGTCACAAACTGTAGCCCAAATCAAAGTAGAGAGGGAGGACCTAGGTGAGGATAGTGAGAGGTATATTCAGAAGCTGCAAGAATGTATTTTGGTCAGATGATTGATCAGTTGCAGTGATGATTGGGGTACCAGGAAGTCCCCACCTCTCAGTCCAGGGGGCAATGGGTGATGCAATATGGCCACTCTGCAAGTGAGGGCTGGGCCGATTTATGGATGGGCAGGTATTTTGAAAAGCAGCCCAGGATAAGTCAAAGTGTGTCCTCCACTGGCAGGGGGGGGGGCGAATGATGGGAAAATTCTACCCTAGTCCCCCACTGAGGTACAGCTCCGTTTGATCTGGGGGCTTTGGTGAAAGGACAGAGCCTGGCTCAGTTTGCTGGAGGTCTATAGGCCTCGGGTGTACCAAGATGGCCGCCGTAAGTCTGCAGTATTGTGATTGTGCAGACTGGAATATGCATCCATATAGCGGTGCTAGCAGGATGGGTGTTAGGGTGGATGCCAGAGGGGGTCTGTATACCAGAGGGGGGACCGCACCTCCGGGAGAGGCTCGGCAGGTGCACGCTTCCGCTCCCGCGCGGCACAGCGCTAGGAAAGTCCGGGGATTCTCAGACCCTGCTAGGCCGCGTCGGACCGCGGCGATGACGGACGACTCCGGGGCCCGGGGCAGCCACCAAACTGTGATAGGTAGGTGGGGAGGAGGAGGGAGATGTCTGGAGGTGATCTCTTACCTCCGGAGATGATCAGAAACGGCTCCCTTGGTAGGCAGTATGGCGGCGGCCCCGAGAACCGGCGGCGCGGTATCCCCTGCGCTGGCCGGCCAAATTCAATCCAAACAGCCGAGCCAGACTCTGCAGGGATCCGGGGTGAAGATGCCTGTATTTTTGGGGCTCAAAAGATTAGTTAAATGCCCCGATGGCTGCGGATGGTAATGGTGGGACTCGGAGCTCCACTCTAAGACGTCCGCCGCTGTCCACCTTTGCGACTTGATTTTGAGCATGCGCACTGGGATACGTCCACGGCCGGCGCATGCGCAGTTCGTTCGGCGCATCATTTACATGGGGTCATAATTTATTAACATACAACATTCCCACTACCAGCCTACTTTGAATTACGCGCGGTTACGCCAGCCCATTTACGCTATGCCACTGCAACTTACGGAGCAAGTGCTTTGTGAATACAGCACTTGCCTGTCAAAGTTGCGGAGGCGTAGCGTAAATAGGATACGCTACGCCCGCACAAATATACGCTCTCCTACCTGAATCTGGCCCTATATGTCTGTCTTTGTTAATGTCCATTAAATGGAAGATGGCTGGATTTAAAGTTTACAGAAGAAACATCACATTGGGGCTGATTTACTATAAACAAAGCTCTACGCCGGTTCATGGCTTAATTGGTGTGCCGGATAAATCATTAATTGAGCCTATCCACCAGCGCATCAGCGGGTGCAATGCAATAATTAATATGTAAAGCCGCCGAACTCCCTTTAGAAGTCTATGGGAGAAATCAAAAGTTTTAATTTTAAAGGTTAATATGCAAGTTTTTGTCATAAAAAGTGTTTGGGGACCTAAGTCCTGCCCCAGGGCACATGCATCAATGCCAATTTTTTCTTAAAAACTGCAGTTTTTTCGGGAGCAGTGAATTTAATAATGCTTAAAGTGAAACAATAAAAGTGAAATATTCCTTTTAATTTCGTACCTGGGGGTATAAAGTATGCCTGTAAATTAACGCATGTTTCCCGTGGTTAGAACTGAACCTGCACAAAATTACAGTACATTCTGAAGGAAAAAAAGTCATTTAAAATTCACTTGCGGCTATAATGAATTGTCGGCTCCCAGCAATTCAGAGAAAATGTATTCATAAAAAAAAAGCGTGGGGGTCCCCCCCCCAAATTCGATTACCAGGCCCTTTAGGTCTGGTAAGCACCTTGTCCCCATGTTGATGGGGACATTGGCCTCATCCCCACAACCCTTGCCCGGTGGTTGTGGGGGTCTGCGGGCGGGGGGGGGTAATCAGAATCTGGAAGACCAAAAGGGACCCCCAGATCCCAGCCCATCCCTGTGTGAATTGGTAATGGGGTACATTGTTCCTCTACCATTTTACCAAAAAAGTGTAAAAAATGTAAAAAAAGACAATAGCCGATTTTTGACGATTCCTTTATTAATGTCTTCTATCCGCGCTTCTTCCTCTCCCATCTTCTTTTGTGCATTTGTGTTTCTTCCTCCATCTTCTTCTTCCTCTGCTTCTTTCTTCGGTCTTCTCGTCCGCATCTTGCACCAGCTTCTTCTTTTGTGCATTCGGGTTTCTTCCTCCATCTTGTTCTTCCGTTGTTTCTTCCTTAGGTCTTCTCGTCCACATCTTGCACCGGCTCCTTCTTCCACGCTTGGTTCTCCGGAAGACCCGCTTCCAATTGAAGTTCACCCACAATTAGAATAGGATTGCCTTGAGCTAGATTTTAGCACAGTGCTGTAAATCAACACTTCAAGCCTGTCCGCCAACACCCCCCAACAGGCCATGTTTGCAGGTTTTCCTTCATCTTGCACATGTGCTTTAAAAGACAGTCAATGGCTTAGTAGTTTGGACAGCAATTCTAGATAAGATAAATCCACAACACATGTCATGTTGGGGGTACTTGAGGACTGAGGCTGAGAACCAATGCAGTAAAAAGGAAAAAATTAAATACTTACCGCTCTGTATTTTTCCTTTCCTGGTGACTATCCATGCATATGCTATCATGAAGGCACCAGTAAAGGAACTTAGAGATAAAATCACACCTGTTTTGTTAGGCCAATCAGCCTATTTCAGCTGCAGCTGGGAAAATCTGTAGCATGAAAAAGTAACAAAAAACAAACATCAAAATTTGAAAGTAATTTTATTGGTCAACAAAACAGGACTTTGAAAAAAGAGTAAGGAAAGCAAAAACAAACACAAATCAAATAAACTAAATTAATATAAAAAATAAACATAGGTTAATTTGAGACACTAAACAGAATATGGTTTATGCAATGGAAATTAACAGCTTTTCTGAGATAAAAGGACTACACAAACAAAAACAAACACAAATCAAATAACCTAAATTAATATAAAAAATAAACATAGACATCTATTAAGGATTGAAACACACAAACAGACATTAGTCACTACATCTTGAGAAAGATTTAGCAAAATAATGTAGCACAGACAATTACATCAAAGTGAACACCCTAAAAACAACATACATTTACAACCTCACAAATATTTCAGACGAAGATAGCCCCACACCCAAAATAAATTAAAAAAAACAGTCAAAAAACCCTTGATCAAAAACAGATCTTTTTGCAAAGACATAAATAAAATAGACATTCAATAAGGACACTCAAATATACTCTGGCCTCCCCCCCTACACACACACAATCTTGCCTTTTTCAGGGCAAGGGAAAGACTGCTCGATGCAAGCTTTATATAACATAGGCTTGTGTGCTAATGAGGCAATTGAAAACACATGCACAGCCCATGAAACACACAAAACGCAAGTTCACCCAATGTAGAGACTGAACTTTAAAGTGGGGACACCTGTTAAGGATGTCCTTAAATTACTAACCCAAAAAACACGCTCTATGAGCATGCCCAGAAACAAGTGCTGTTCACACACAAAAAGCAACATCAAAAAATCGAATGCCGTGTACACACGCTCATTTTTCAGTATGAAAAAAAACTAGTTTTTTAAAAATGTCATTTAAATTAGTGTGGGCTACACATCATTTTTCAGGTTCTGAAAAACGACAAAAAAAAATTTGAACATGCTGCATTGTTTACCATCGTTTTAAACAATTTTGTTTTTCGGGTTGTAAAAAACGATCATGTGTGGGCTAAAACAACGTAAAAAAGACGTGCATGCTCAGAAGCAAGTTATGAGACAGGAGCGCTCATTCTGGTAAAACTACCGTTCATAATGGAGTAAACACATTCCTCACGCTGTAACAGACAGAAAAGCGCGAATCGTCTTTTACTAACACTGAATCGGCTAAAGCAGCCCAAAGGCGAATGGAACTTTCCCTTTATAGTGCCGTCGTACGTGTTGTACATCACCGCTACGTCCCTGGGCATGCTCAGATCAACAGAAATGCAGCTAGCAGAAAATAAGGCAAAGCCCTGTCCAAAATGAATCACATCATCCAGCATGCTACAAAATTAGAGATGGGACAAACATTCCCTGGTCTAGGGGGACAAACAAAGAGCCTAACATGGGCAAAAGTTATACCATAAATACCATTGCAGTCTATGGGAATTTTGCTAGTCCCTACTTGGCTGCCTTGTCTTCTAGTTATTGGCCTTAAAATGGGTATGGGGGCCCAGGTCCCACTCTAAGGGACATACAGTACCTGCCGCCGTTATTGTACTTTCAGCGTGATATAATCATCACTCTGGTTCTCGGCCACAGGGTACTATACATCTCGAGCTGGCTGCCGCAATAGGAAAAACACAGGAGAGAGAGAGAACAGCCTCCATGAAGGAGGGGGGCATGCGAGGTATGGGCACAGGCAGCACTGGGCAGAAAGGTAGAGGCTCAGAGGCAGAGCTGGCTGGCTGTAGCGGAGGCGGAGTGTTACATCAGAGGCAGACTGGTGGTGGACGGTAACAATGTGACCGCAGGTAAACAGACATGTCACACTCACTGCCAGTGGCACTGTGATGATCAGGGGCGCGCAGGGGATGTTTTCTTCCTTCCTCCATTCCTCCACCGCTACTGTGCCAGCGCCTCTAACACTGTACGGAGGGACTCTAGAGTGGAGCCGCTGCCTTTTGAGTTAGTTGCTGTGAGGGAGTAGAAACAGCGGTGGCCGGGCGCCCTGGGTGGTAGTACCTCTGCCTCTCTCCAGTGCGCCCTAGGCGGCTGCCTAGTGGTAGCACCGGCCCTGACTCCAAGGCAAATTTTAACCACTTCCGTACCGTAGGATGTCATATGATGTCCTGGACTTCAGTGGGGGATATCTGAATGATGGGTGCAACTACAGTCAAACCCCAGATGAAGACACGTATGTCGTAACGCGTAGGGTTCAGGGAGACGTACACCGGGATTGCCGTGATACCAGCGGGGTGCCGCTGTTGTGTATGCTCGTTTTACTTCTTTTTCTGTAAGTGCATTTTTATCTATTAAACTCCTTTTTATCAACGATAATGCACTATTGGAGGTCCTCCTTTTCTGTTTTATGCCCTACCTCTGAGACTTAGGTCATCCTCATTAGTGTTGAGCAGAATATGCCATATTCGATTTCGCGATATATCTCGAATATATAGTCGAATATTCGAGATATATTCGCTAAATACGAATATTCGTGATATATTTTGGAAATGAAATCATTGCGAATTTTCGCTATCGCGAATGCGAATGCGAATTGCGAATTGCGAATGCGAATGCGAAATTTCGAGAAATGCGGAATGGAGCACTCTGATTGGCTCAGAATATTCGTGATATATTACAATACACAATAATTGCGAATATTCGAGAAATGCGGAAGGAGCACTCTGATTGGCTCAGAACATTCGTGATATATTACAATACACAATAATTGCGAATATTCGGCAAATGCGGAAGGAGCACTCTGATTGGCTCAGAATATTCGTGATATATTACAATACACAATAATTGCGAATATTCGAGAAATACGGAAGGAGCACTCTGATTGGCTCAGAACATTCGTGATATATATACAATACAAAATAATTGCGAATATTCGAGAAATGCGGAAGGAGCACTCTGATTGGCTCAGAATATTCGTGATATATTACAATATAAAATAATTGCGAATATTCGAGAAATGCGGAAGGAGCACTCTGATTGGCTCAGAATATTCGTGATATATTACAATATAAAATAATTGCGAAATTTCGAGAAATGCGGAATGGAGCACTCTGATTGGCTCAGAATATTCGTGATATATTACAATATAAAATAATTGCGAAATTTCGAGAAATGCGGAATGGAGCACTCTGATTGGCTCAGAATATTCGTGATATATTACAATATAAAATAATTGCGAAATTTCGAGAAATGCGGAATGGAGCACTCTGATTGGCTCAGAATATTCGTGATATATTACAATACAAAATAATCGCGCGATATCGCTATTGCCGAATAATCGCATTGCGATTTTTCGGGAATATAAAATGAGCGCTGCAGCTACTCGGCCCAAGGTCTCTAATCATACCAGCAATGCTTTTAGACGTCGATGGGGATCTCTAGGATGTGATCTGTTCTAATAAAAAAAATTGAAAAAATACGAATATTCGAAATAGCGAATATTCACCGCGAAATTTGGAATATATCGCGAATACTCGAATATGCAATATTCGTAGCGAATATTCGCAATGCGAATATTCGTGAGCAACACTAATCCTCATCCATATTGTGGACACCAGGAACACCAGGGGGATTACCAGCAGTGGATCTGTTCATTGAGGTCTCTGTTTAGCTGCTTGGAGGTGAGAGTTCTGGGAGACCAGAATGTGTGTGTGGTGAAGTGCACATCTTTCACAGAACTAGCGGGCATCCTGGAACACTTTTTACAAGATTGTGGACTTTATTTGCACTTTCTACTATTTTGGCACGATTGATGTTATATGTCACTTGCATCACTCTGCAAACCAATATCCAACATTTGTTTGGTCTTATGCACTTTACGCAATTACTTTTCCTTTTCAGTTTTTCATTTTCAGGTGTTGTGTTTGCACTTTTGTTTTTGCTGCATTGCTTGTTTCTGTGTGTTTAGAGCGACTTTGATTTTAGCGCAGAAGCCCTTTTCCTATATATTTATCACTGAGCTACAGGCATCATTCAGATATCCTTTTTTTACAGGCGCCGATTGTTCGCACCATAAGAACAATCATAGCGGCAGTTCCCCAGCTTGATGGTTCTTACAGGCGGTGGGAGGGGACATCCCCCCTCCCACCGCCATCCGGTGCTTCTCCGGGCTCTCCCGTGCCATCGGAGGCCCGGAGAGCGAATGAGGAGCATAGAGATTAAAAATATAAACATAAACAAAGCTGCAATCGCAGATGAAAGCATAAGATCAGTGAATTTTTTTCCCCCGATCTCATACTTTCCAGCCTGGAGGACAGATGTGGGGTCTTAATGGCCCTGCCTCTCTCCATAAAGAGGACCTGTTACACACTATTCCTATTACAAGGGATTTTTAGGTTCCTTGTAATAGGAATAAAAGTGACCAAAACAAAATATTAAAACGCCCCTGTCCCTAGTAGCTCGCACTAAAAAGCGAACGCACATGAGATATTGATGCGTGCATTAAAACGAGAGCAATAATTCTAGCACTAGACCCCTCTGTAACTCTAAACTGGCAACCTGTAAAAAAATTCAAGCGTCGCCTATGGAAATTTTTAAGTCCCGAAGTTTGGCGCAATTCCGTGAGTGTGTGCAATATTAAAGCATGACATGTTAGGTATCTATTTACTCGGTGTAACATCATCTTTCACATTATCCCCAAAAATTGGGCTAACTTTACTGTTTTGTTATTTTTTAATTAATGAAATCGTTCTTTTTTTGTTGGCAAAAAAAATGCATTTGAAAAATGATTGCGCAAATACCATTGGAGCTAAAACGTTGCAGTGACCGCCACTTTACTCTCTAGGGTGTCTTCTAAAAAAAACATATAATGTTTGGGGTTCTGAGTAATTTTCTAGTAAAAAAATGATGATTTATACATGAAGGAGAGACGTTCCAGAATAGGTGTGGTATGGAAGTGGTTAAAAAAAAACACCGGCATGGGTTTTTGTTACGCTGATCATGAAGGGGAACTCTGCGCCAAAAAAAAAAGAAAAAAAGTGAGGGTTCCCTTCAGGAGCATACCAGACCCTTAGGTCTGGTATGGATTGTAAGGGGGAACACCTACGCCGAAAAAAACGGCATGGGGGTTCCCCAAAATCCATACCAAACCCTTATCCGAGCACGCTGCCTGGCTGGTCAGGAATAGGGGGTGGGGACGAGCGAGCGCCCCCCCCCCCCCCCTCCTGAGCCGTACCCGGCTGCATGCCCTCAACATGGAGGGGTGGGTGCTTTGGAGCAGGGGGGCACTGTGCCCCCCACCCCAAAGCACCCTTGTCCCCATGTTGATGTCAGGGGGACCAGGAATTCACAGCTGTCTTCTGCAGAGGAGGGAGCCGGACTTCACCGCTGTCTTCTGCCGGGGCCAACTCCCCCTTTCTTCTTTAAGATTTTTTACAGGGGGGGTAGGCCCGGTCTTCTCTGCTGTTTTCTGCCTGGGGGAGCCAGACTTCACTGCTGTCTTCTGCTGGGGGGGAGCCGGACTTCACCACTGTCTTCTCTGTTCTCTCTTCTGCCGGGCTCCACCGCGGGGGCTCTGTCTTCTCCGCTGTCTTGTTCGGTCTTCTCTTCTAGCGATGTTGACACAACAAGCTCTCACGCTGTAATGCAAAGGAAAAAATGTGTATTCCGCGCCACAACCAAATAATTGGTGATCTCCACTAATGTGAAGATAAAAAGATAAAATACTGTGCTGCTCCTCAGTGATATAGTATGTGACTATAAGAAGTGATGAATAAAAGAAACGATAGAGGGCGCCACTGGGACTATATAAGAAAATATTCACTCGTGGTGACTATGTGATTAATTAAGAGTATTAGAACAATGGAACAACAATAATAGGGTCTATGTGTCTAACAATAATTAGTAGGTGATAGTAATAAATGAACAATGGTACGTCCACCTAGAATCCCAAACACATACATAAAACAAATAATAATAATAGGATGTCAGGAAAATCTTCTTATGGAACAATAGTTGGAAAGAGTCTGTGCACAATTATAGCAGGATTGTGATGTGCTGATTCTGGGATGTGCAAGAGCCTTCACCAATTGAATAATTCGTGTTCCACCTCAGGTGCTGGGGAAGTGCTAGATGCTTACCAGATGATTAAACCTCTCTTTTAAAAGTAGGTCTGATGGGCAGGTCAGGATAAGTGCCTGAACACTAGGGGCATGCTGGATCACGTAGTTCCACAATACTAGCAGGTATGCTCATAGATGCATGGAAATATGAATGAAAAATATCATGGTACAATAACGTTTTATTAAAATAAAAATGCACACACAGCCGAATGGCCTCCTACCCCAGCTAGTGCCTGCCTGGCACTGGGAGTATAACGTGTCACAGCTCCTATCTCCAATGAACCACCGAAGGTTGTAGGTAGCAGACAGGTCCGGGCTTGGTAGGCTCAGGTAGGCTCAGACGGAGGGCTTGTAAGCCGTGCAGGATGCCAGAGAAAAAGCCGCCGACATATGTTTCGCACGTTGTGCGTCTTCACACGCTGTAATGCTGTGTGTGCATTGCGCAACACTTATATAGGCATGGGGCGTGGTTACCGGGTGATGCCACCCGGCGACCCCACCCCTTGTTACATCACATTCCCGGGGCATGATAGGAAAAGAAAAAAAAGATTCCAGCGATGTAATCCACTCTCGATCTCCACTCCAGCGATGGAATCCATTCTCGGTATTCAGCGATGGGTGATCTCCACTCTCCAGCGATGATATCCAGCGAGAGACATGCACACAATACTGACTCCACCGGAGACACCCCGGGAATGACGCAGCTCTAGCCTGACAGCTCTTATGTAGCTAAGGGTGGGGCCAACCGTCACGTGACCCCGTCCCCCTCTGATGCAAGGGGAAACCTGGGCTTTCCATTGAAGTGGGATGGGTGATTTCTGTTGCATCAGAGGGGCGGGCGGGGGTCACCCATCATGCCACTGGGGAGCACAGCGTTTCACCTTGCGTAAGAGGGGGACAGGGTCACATGATGGGTAGCCCCGCCCTCAGCTACATAAGAGCTGTCAGGCCAGCGCCACGTCATTCTCCGATGGAGTCAGGATCGTGTGTGTGTTCCTCGCTGGATATAATCGCTGGAGAGTGGAGATCACCCATCACTGCATACCGATAATGGATTCCATGAAGGGTCTGGTATGGATCTTTTGGGGGAACCCCACATCATTTTTTTTAATTACGCGGGGTTCGCCTTAATATCCATACCAGACCTGAAGGGCCTGATATGGAATTTGGGGGACCCCCACACATTTTTTTTACATTTTGGTTCCCTGCACAAAATGTAATTTTTGAAGGAAAAAGGTAATTTAAAACTACTCGCACTATTAACGTATTGTTGGGTGCCTGGCAATATAGATAAAAGTAATTGAAAAAAATGGCAGGGGTTCCCCTTAATATTCATACCAGACCGAATGGGCCTGGTATTGGACTGGGGGGGGGGGGGCCTGTCATTTTTTTTCCATTACTTTTCTCTGTATTGCCGGGACCGACAATTCATGAATGAGTAGTTTTAAATGACTTAAATGTTCTTAACCACTTACCTACTGTGCACCTAGACCCCCTTCCTGCCCAGACAAAATATAAGCTTCCCGCACTGCGTCGCTTTAACTGACAATTGCGCGGTCGTGCGACGTGGCTCCCAAACAAAATTGGCGTCCTTTTTTTCCCACAAATAGAGCTTTCTTTTGGTGGTATTTGATCACCTCTGCGGTTTTTATTTGTTGCGCTATAAACAAAAATAGAGCGTCAATTTTTAAAAAAATGCAATATTTTTTCCTTTTTGCTATAATAAATAACCCCAAAAAATATATAAAAAAAAAAAATTTTCCCTCAGTTTAGGCCGATACGTATTCTTCTACATATTTTTGGTAAAAAAAAAATGCAATAAGCGTTTATCGATTGGTTTGCGCAAAATTTATAGCGTTTACAAAATAGGGGATAGTTTATGGCATTTTTTTTTTTTTTTTTTTTTACTATTAATGGCGGCGATCTGCGATTTTTTTATTGGGACTGCGACGTTATGGCGGACATTTCGGACACTTTTCTGACATTTTTGGGACCATTTACATTTATACAGTGAAAAATGCTATAAATATGCATTGATTACTGTATAAATGTGACTGGCAGTGAAGGGGTTAACCACTAGGGGGCGGGGAAGGGGTTAAATGTGTGTCTATGAGTGTTCTAACTGTAGGGGAGGGGGGGGGGTGACTGGGGGAGGTGACCGATTGTGTCCCTATGTACAAGGAACACAATCTGTCACCTCTCTCCCTGACAGGGACGTGCAGCTCTGTGTTTACATACAGAGCTGCACGTCCCAGCTCACTTACAGAGCAATCGCGTGTGCCCGGCGGCGATCGTTGCCGCCGGGCACTCGCATGGGATCCCCGCGGAGCGGCGGGTGCGCGCGCGCCGCCGGCGACGCAAGCGCGCCCGCCCGCGGCTTTAAAGGGACATCACGTCATATGACGTGATGTCAGAACAATGGAGTCCTCCGCCCGCCGTCATATGACGGTGGGCGGTGGACAAGTGGTTAAAGACATGGATGAGTGAATTTGGGGTTGAGGAACTTGACTGGCCTGCACAGAGTGGAACACTTTTGGGATGAAATAGAGCGCAGACTGTGAGCCAGGCCTTTTTGTCCACATCAGTGCCTGACCTCACAAATGCGCTTCTGGAAGAATGCTCAAACATTCCCATAGACACACTACTAAACCTTGTGGGCAGTCCACCCAGAAGAGCTGAAGCTGCGAAGGGTGGGCAAACTCATCATTGAATCATACAGACTAAAGCCCCGTACACACGGTCGGGCATCCAACAAAATTTCCCTTGGATTTTTGTCCTAATTGATTTGTCCGATCACACCCATAGCATACACACGCTCGGACTTTTCTGCAAACTTTTCTAAAACTTTTCCATCATCACATGTTTTTTTTGCTCTTTTCTGCTCTTTACTGCCACCCTTTGGTTAACTTCTGCTATTGTTGGTTGATTTTAACATTGGTTCTGAGCATGCGCATTTGTAATTTGTCCAAAAGTCCGATGGTTTGCTGTACACACGATCGGACTTTGCACCATCGGACTTTTGTTGCCTGAAAGTTGGTCTGTTCGCAGACCCAACTTTTTGTCCGATGAAAGCCAAAAAAGTTGGTCAGATGGAACGTACACACGGTCGGACAAATGCGAAAAGTGTCGGATTTTGATGTTGGTTGGGCAAAAGTCTGACCGTGTGTACGGGGCTTTAGACTGGGATGTCATTAAAGTTCATGTGCGTGTAAAGGCAGGCGTCACAATATTTTTGACAATAAGTGTAAAGTGTGTATGTGTGTATATATGAATATAACAGTATATATTAAGCTTGGTGACAAAATCCACAAATTTAGCTCAGCATAACCATCAATGGCCAGCGGTTATGAAAAACTCAGTACCATATTTCAGTTTTGTTGGCTTCTTATACAGTATCTTTTACAACTCTGAAGTTGAGATTTTACCAAAGTTGCCTGTTGGATTCTCCATCATGTGCAAGCCGATTAGGGCCCCGCAAAGCTGCGGAGGGCCCCCCAAATTACTAGAGGCCCTGTCTGAGAAGTCATTTTCGACCCCTCACCCCGCTTCTTAACTGCAGGGGAGAGGAGGTAAGAAGTCAACAACCCCCGCTTCTCACTTTAATGTGACATGTCATTTTCGGCAGCCCTCCGCTTCTCAACTTTAATTTTTTAATTTAATGTGACATGTAATTTTGCTTAGGGCGCCAGGGAGGTCAGGAATAAACACAGTACTGGGGAATCCAGCTGCAAAAAAGAGACACCTTTTTAGATAATGATCTTGTGGAAGCAGTGTTACAAACTACTGTAGGGAAACCATTGCAATCTCCAAGCAGGCCAATGGGGGACTAGACCGAAGAGTACCTATCCAAAAGTAAAATATATATAATAACTTTGTACAGAAGAAACTATTCTAAAGCTATATAGATACATTTTTGTGTTGTTTTATAAAGACCCTGGGCCAGATTCTTATACAAATTTGCTGGCGTAGCGTAAGCTATTTACACTACGCCGCCGCAACGTAACAGAACAAGTGCCCTATTCTCCATGCACTTGCTCCGTAGTTTGCGGAGGCGTAGAGTAAATTGCGGACCCCCGTGTCGAACGAACTGCGCATGCGTCGGCCGGGGAAAAAGCCCAGTGCGCATGCTCCAGCTCACGTCGGAAAGCGTCGTTGAAACCGACGTCAAAACGACGTGATCGTCACTACGCAATGCCCTATTCGCGAACGAGTTAATAAAACGACGGAAGCAACGGAAAAAGCCGACGCTGACCCGACGCCATACTTAACATGGCATCCGACGGCACCCGACGGCATCCGACGGTACTGCGTAAGGTTAACCCTCATATTAGCAGGGGTAACCTTACGCGGATGAAAACGACTTACGCGACGACGGGGAGGCGTAAAAGCGATCGGGAATCGGCATAGTATTAAGTCATTACAACTACGATCCGCAAGTGTAATGGTATTACACTTGTCGGATCTTCAGGCGTATCTATGCCAAAGTGATTCAAGGAATCACTCGCATAGATACGAGGCAAAAAAAAACGGCGATACGACGTCGTAGCGCCGCTGAGAATCTGCCCCCCTGTGTATTTTTGTATAAGATTACAGAAGTCATAAGAGGAAATTCAACAAAGAGCTAATATTTCTTTAACATAGCCAGAGGGTGAATTATACATTGCCAGAGGCCCAAGGCGGTCCTAAATATAATTAAAAATTAAACTAATACATAAGTGTTTTTTTTTTTTAAATCTCCAGCTGTACTGTATATGGAATACAATTCCTGCAGTTACTTAGGAACTGGCTATAACATGATGTGGAACTGTTCCATTCTGGAACATTCATCAACTATGTTAAGGCCTTAAGTCCTGTGCAAACTGTAATAAATTAACAAACAATGCAGAACTGGTCCCTGTAGGAAAGAAGGAGTTAATGAGTCCTCACCTCACCTAGCAGAAGCAAACAGAAAAAAAAAATCTAAAATGGGAGATGGAATGTAAAAGCTTACTTGCATATATTGCTTTTAGTAAGTAGGTTTTTCTGTTGAGTAATGTGCAAAAAGGAAATTCAACCCAGCAACACATTTTGTCGATTGCTATGTGGTCATAAATTGACATATGGAAAGTAATCTGAGATCGAGGTTTTACTGCATTTGGCACAATGATATACCCAAAGGTTGAAATAACAATCAATGATTGGACTAAGATTTTTTTTAATGCTTATAAAGCCCTCTGATCGCTATAGCAGAGATTTCAATAAAGGTTTCTCAAAGTTCATAGGAAGCTGGAGAGCATAAAGATGCCCTTAAGAATCTTAAATTTTACTGAGACAGTGAAAAAAAAGCCTCACCTGTTACCTCAGCTCCCATTACTGAAGTTCAAGCAATAAAAATAGAAGCTTTTATGTAAGCAACATGTGCAGGAAACATCTTAAGAAGTTAAAAGCCTAGCAGATATTGTTACAGATCTTGCTTCATGCCAGAGAATTACATTAAAAATACATTTTACCTTTTTTTTTTTTACTCATACTTTCTTTAACTCATTCGAGCACTGAGACCACTTTTATGGCATCACCGGCTGTTACCATAGTAACTGAGTTTACAGGCCTTTTTTTTGCATTCAAGCATAATTGCAAAAGCAACAATTGCATGTCTGTCATAAATACAGTAATTGGCACTTTTCTGGTCCCGTCTGCTAGAAATGGGACTGTTGAAGCCTTGTATATTGGTAACAAGACAAGCAATATGTTGATAGAACACTGTGGCCATCCATCTAAAAAGTTCTCTGATTATGGTAGTGGCTTGCACATCTATCTGTACAATATTTTGAACAATATTTTGCAAATGTGAACTTAAATTACAGCTGCATTATATATTTTATCCAAGGGCACAGCAGTACTGTTTTATGTCAGAAACACAATTACATGGTAATACTGTGCAGATTGACTTGAAGCTAAATTGCAGGCAAATACAATACAGTCCTACAGTACATCAGAGCCAAGAAAGAGAGAGGAGGGAGGGAAAAGCAGCACAAGGAGTCAATCAGGTGTGTTAAAGAGCATGCTGAATGTCGGAGAGAGCACAGTGGAAGATAGATGAGCTCATCAATGTGCTGCTTCTCCTTCCCACTGTCCAGTCATAAAGTGGGGAGAAGACCTAATAAGTGAAAATTTAGCATCAGCAGATCAGAAAGATAAGTTCCCCTCCAATGTCAGGAAGGACTGTGCTGTGTTGTACAGCTTTTGTAAATGTGAATAGACTTAACCACTTAAGCCCCAGACCATTTGGCTGGCCAAAGACCGCAGTACTTTTTGCGATTCGGCACTGTGTCGCTTTAATTGACAATTCCGCGGTTGTGGGATGTGTCTCCCAAACAAACTTCCCGTCTTTTTTTCCCACAAATAGAGCTTTCTTTTGGTGGTATTTCATCACCTCTGCAGTTTTTATTTTTTGCGCTTTAACCACTTGTCCATGGGAGGACGTCATGTGACGTCCTCGACTTTGTGCGGTGATATCTGAATGATGGGTGCAGCTACAGTCATCATATAGATATCGCTGTCTTCAGTCGGTGATTCTGTGCATGATAACAACGATCAAAGTGGTTCCGCCATTTGATCTTTCTTATAGGCTGCAGGAGGGGATGTCCCCCCCTCCCACCACCATCCGGTGCTTCTCCGGGCTCTCCCCTGCCATCGGGGGCCCGGAGAGCGAATCGGTCAGTGCTACCTGGAAAGCATAGAGATGACTGGTGACCAGATGGCCACCAGTTATCTCTATGACCGTCAGAGGTCCAGGCGCGACATTATGACGTCACGCCCGGTACCCGGGAGTAAACAAAGCCACAATGGTGGCTGTCGGCATGTGATCAGTGATTTTTTTTCACCGATTTCATGCTTGTAAGCCTGGAGGAGAGATGTGGGGTCTTATTGACCCCACATCTCTCCATAAAGAGGACCTGTCACACGGAATCCTATTACCCTGTAGTTAAAAGAAATGTAAACAACTCCAGGGTTTGATACTGTTATAGATATTTAGGACCTCAAAGACAGCATGTGTTATCAGCATGGGTACTGGCATATGACAGGGCAGCAACTGTCAGACCTTAGGAGGCCTCTGATATCTGACTTACTGCCAAGAGTCAGCTTCAGACAAACAAATTGAAAATAAATAAGTGGTATGTATAAATAATTCATAGGTAAGTCTGTAGAATTAGCATAACTCAAGACCAATTGTATGGATTCTTGCATAAGGCCAATTATGACTACGGTAGTTCTCTTTAAATAATTTCCAGTAGTTAGTATGTTAGTACAGCGATCTTCCTCGCTCAGCTGCCATTGGCTGAGAGCGCTGATTGGGATTCAGTCGGTTGCTGGTTTTCCAGCATGTTCATCCAACAGAAGATAGCCAAATGGCCGGCTTCTGTCAGACCAGCTAACATACACATAGGCCGAAAGTCAGCCAGATTTTATTGAACTGGCCAATGTTTCCAACATTTTTGGCTCATGTGTACTAGGCATAAGTGTGATTGCAAACATTATTCTACACAGACATACCTTGAGAAAGTTATAAAAAATACAGGCAACCAATCAACCCATAAAGTATAACAAAAGATTAGATATGTGCATTCCCGTTCTTACGAATGTTATTTTCGTACGAAAATGTTCATTTTCGTACCCGCGGGATAATGTGTACATACGAAAACGTTAAAGCACCAAAATACGAAAAAACTTCGGTATTACGAATGAGCCGCATAACGAATGACCGCAAATACGAACGAACGATCCGATGGAAATAAATGACAAAATGAAATCGGCAAAAGAACGAAAATGAAATCTATAACAAAAGATTTGCATTCTGTATTTTGCTTGAATCCGTTTTGTGTTCGTTTTCAGTCGTATGTTCATTGTTCAATGACATCTATAACAAAAGAATTTCATTATGTATTATTTTGAATTCCTTTTTTCTGTTCGTATTGTGTATTCAAAATACTGAATGCAAATCTTTTGTTATAGGTGTCATATCAACATACGAAAATAAAAGAAATGCAAATCTTTTGTTATAGATGTAATTATCGTTTTTTTTGAATGGCCAGTGAGTGAGTGTAGAGTTCGTGAAGCTGCTTCTCTTTTGTGCTGAGAGTACACTAGTACAGTGAGTACTAGTACAGTAAAGCCAAATAAACTTTTCTGTGGATTTTCATCTGAAGGGAGATCAGTTGGTCAGACTTTTGAACCCAAAAATGGTTTTCTCATGCAGTTTAAAAACAAACGAATTTTCTGAGAACGATCGGAAAATGATCGTTTTTATGTTTGTTGTTAAAACAGTCTGACCAAGTGTATGGGGCTTAACAATAGTTAATATGGATGAGCCGCGTGTTGAAAGTGCCGCGAATATAAAATTTAAAAAAAAGACGAAAATA